>CANXYI011137080.1:0-12095 GCA_948208565.1 Hura crepitans | reverse complement strand
TGAACTTTAGTCCATATGGACCATGGTGGTAAAAGAAAAAGGAGTTTGCATAGACTATACTCTAGAAGGCTAGCAAGAAAGCATAAGATTTATGACAATGAATTATTAGATAGACATCTCACCATAATGTGTGATTCCATGACCTACCATGGCTATTTGAGGTCAATCACTTATTATGGTATTAATTGGACTTACACTAGACCATTCATAAGGTGTACATTGGAAAAAAGATCTTTGGCACTACTATGCACTCTAGAACAAATCATTTGAAAGGTATCATTAAAAATATAATACTTGAAAGACTGCATCTTAAGCCCTAGTGGCTAAATGTTGAAGAATGTTATAAGCTTTAGCCCTTTAGTTACATGGATAGTCTAAAGTCTAGCTTAAGAAATCCTTATTATGAGGGATGTCATAGGCACAAAATGGAATGATTTCTTCATATACTTTATAGAATAGTATGTTATGTTGTAAAAATTTCTATTTTTTAGTCATTCATATGTAAAATGCTAAATAAAAAAAATGTGTTTATACAAATATAATGTACATATTGTATAGATGTTCTAAACAAATGTATATATAAAAAATTTTTAAGCCCTATCACCAAAAGAACTAAGGCTATCTTCTTCCTCACTTTATATCTTTGTTATATGAAAAAAGCATCAATTTATCAGAAATCTTCAATACCCTCACCTTCTTTCGAACATCATGAAGCGTAGTCACCCTTTTAGTAATCTCATTCTACAAAGAGAATAAGGGATCAACATATATGATATATATCACACGTGTCATGCACACATGCATACTTAATTAACAATTACAAGAAATATCTTATAGTGAGAATGAATGTCTCATTCCCTATTGCTCATCTGTAGGCCTCTATTACCTAAGCAGTCTGCACAATTGGAGCCCTAATAACTTGGCAAAACTAGAGAAATAAATGTTATGCATAATCAATTTAACACATAAAAAAAAAAGGTCAGAAGGTTTATACTAAAGTGGTTTTTATCAATTCAAAAGGCACCAACTAGTTGTCCTCGATCCTAAGGTGCGTTGAGTTTAATTCCCTATCAATGTCATATCAAATGTAGCTTAGCTTAGGCACATCAGTTAAGGTGCCAACAACCTCACCAAGCTTTGATGAAGTGCCAGCAGTTGGGGTTGAAGCATCACCCATAGGATTATGAGGCTAGAGGAGGTGAAAATTGAGGTCCTTAGAAGCTAAGAGCTTTCCTTGCCCTTTTCCTAAAAAAAGAAGGCTTGATCGCAAAAATAGGAGTAGAAGGCTACAATGTATGATATAATCAAAAATATAATTAGAAACTACACTTAAAAGGATAAAATGAGAATACTTGAGGAGCAAGGCCTGAGTATAGGGTACTCGAGGAAGCAAGTGAGATGAAACCAAAGAAGAATAATCTTTTCCTTCATTCTCCTCTAAGGTGTCCTTAGGCACACCTACAGTGATACCAAGTATGAACTCTAAATCATCTATGTACCTCCTAAATAATATAGAATTAGGATAACCCTAAGGAATGTAGCATGCATCAAGACCCATATGCTATCTTAGCACCCTCTCCCAAAAACTAAGAAAAGGCCTTTAGGGTTATAAAAAAAAATCATCTGAGGGCAGAGTTCTCTAGTCGAGCGATAGAAATTAGGCATCTCTTTATCAAGGAAGACCTAGCACACTAAGTCAATCTAAAAAGAAATAAGTAAGCATAAAATTCATAATAAATGATCTAAACTAACAATGTGTTTACATGTACAAGATTACTCATATAAGTCCAAACACAAAAGCTGAGGTACTAGTGATAATGCAACAAAGTCGAGGGCCTTAAGTATTTTCAAATCCACCTATTAATCCTTAGATATTGATGAGGAATGTCTAGTTCACATGGTCATGGTAGCAAGTGAAGCTCATAGGCCAAAACCTATAGAATGTAGTGCCAAAATAAAGAACAAATACAACCACAAAGAAATGGAGAAGAACACATGGAAATTACTCACCATGACACCTAAAACAAAGCAATAGCTCTTTTTAGTCTGAGCCACCATATATAAGCTCTTGTACATCTATCCAAGTGAAAGACTAGCACTAGTTCTAGGCATTAATGCTCTTAATCTGCTCTAAGATGGGGAGAAAGCTCCAACTTATGTTGCCATTAGCATTGGCAAACAATGTGGTCCCTAAAAGGTATAAGATAAAGCAACGAGCATACTTTTCCACTTCAGGCTGACTAGTAGGAGCCATGTTGATCCATTACTTAGACAAGTTTATGCATTGGATACTACCAGAGTGGTCCTAAGGCATAAATACAAACAAACTCCTCACCTCTTATAGTCGAAGGGAAGGATATCAATAGCTAGTATCATAAGGAATTGGTCATCCAGTGCATGGCATACCAGTAATAAACTGTAATATCAAAAATTTCTAAAACTAGATGGAAACTAATTCTATGGAGCATAAAGTTTCAATATTATTTAATAAGTTAAATAGTGGTTAGAATATGATTTAATCAATAGTTTATTATCGAGAACTTGAATAACTAAATAAGGTAATGATTGAGTAATTCATAGAGACACATGTTATATAGTGGTGACTAATTTATAGATATTTAATGATCAAGACTAAATAGGGAGTTTTTAAATTAATTAAGTCATTTAAGATTCAAAAGAATTAATAATGACAAATAAGAAAATTATCTTCAAATATATTCGAGATAAGAATTTCCATAATTAAGAGGAAAAGACCATTAAATTAACTAGGGTAGGAATCATTTAATCTAATATAATTAATCCTAGACTAAAGATAGAATTAATGTGATGTAAAATGGTAAATTTAATTAAGGTAAATAAGAATATTGAGATGAATAAATTAAAAAGAAAGAGGAGAAAAGAGAGAAAGGGAAAAGAGATGAAATAAAATGAATTTTACCATTATAAATTGAATTAGCAATGTTAGTTCATGGTACTTGTGGATTTTTGGGTTATAGCATAAGAAAAAGGGGACACAAGGGAAAAAATAGATGGAAAATAAGGAGGACCAAGAAGAAAGAGACAACGACAATAGAAAATCATAGGAGATTGTAGAAGCCAATGAGGGGTACCAGAAAGCATTATTACAAGTGCAGTGGGTCATCATAATAATGAAAATTTAGGTAATTGTGCCTAGATTTTTCACTGCATGCATGCAAACCATGCTACAGTAGTGCATTTGTAGAGAGGGATGATACAGCAATAGCTACTATTATAGAAGGTAGCAACAATCTATAGAATTTCTATAGAATTGAAGTCAACAGGAAGCACAACATGTTAAATTCAGTTAATAAGAGTTAAATTTAGAATAAAATTGCTAGAAACCAACAGAAGTGTTGCAACAAGAAAATACATAAGGCTATTGCTAGTTTATCAATACATGACAAAGCAGTCGTGCACTATTATTGCCGTAGCAAGACAGTGAGCTGTTACAATAGCTATATGTAGGTGATAAGTGCTATAACTAACACTTAAGAGGTGAAAGTTTATGGAAGGTATGAGAGGAAGGTATGATAAAACTACTAAATTCATCCAAAACCATATCAAATACAATGGTGGTGTTTACTATCAAAGAAGAAAAGGTATATATTAGTTGCATTTCTTATAGTGCAACTTCTATTTGGATGAGTAACATAAAAAACTTTTGTACATTATTTTTTATATTGTAAAATGAAGGATGTTGGTAGGGGTTTTCAAAAAATCATGTTAGAGTAGATCAATAGAGAGGGCAGTAATGTCAAAATATTTTCTTAGAAGTGTGTTCACTATAGGAAATTGAGATGTTGTGGGAGGATCTTTAGAGCCATGTATATGTTATAAATAATTTGCTACTAGTCAAAAATGTTATTTTTCTAATAGATTGAGGCTGAGAAAAAAGTTATGTGATCCTAGGTTGAGTTTGTGTTATTATTGTAATGAGGACAATTGAGTTATGAGTGACATGAAATTAGTTTGCTTCAAAGGGTATAAGGATATAGGATAAGCAAACCTTTATACCCTTTGAAGTAAACTAATTTTGCCCATAATTTTTTGAGAGTTCAACTCACACCAATATACCCTTCATGTCACTCAATGCCACTAAGTATACAAATAGTAGTATGTAGAAATGAAATCAAGTGAGTAAAAGTAATCTAATAATGTAAGAGAACATGGTTGAAAAGCTCAAAATATGTCCTTAGGTTCTTTGAGGTATTAGTAATTTTTATGTGCTATCTATTACTCATAGTATAGTGAGTTGAATAAAGCTCATGAATATTAATTATAAGCATAACTATGTTAAGAAATAGTAGTATGAGCATGCATCGTAAATAAAATATACATGTGTATGGTAACATCTAATGTGAAACCTAACATTCTAACAAACTTAATTAACATAGAATATTAGGGAAGAGCCCATAATAAACCTTACGAAATCTAAGATAGGTTAGCTTTAGCATGCCAAACAGGGATTTTATACAGATATACAAAAGTTTATAGTTTGGCATCAGTGCTATATAAGCTATTTATAGTAGCAATGGCTGAGGTTATAGATATTTATTAGCTTACAGATGATTATCAACTTATTAGCTCGTTTATCCTTCCTTATGGTTACTCTGGGAGTGAGTTACCAAAGCCTCTATTTATGTTATTGTACTAAATTTAAGAAACATTAATATAAGATAGAAATAAAATTAATTAAGAAATAGGAAATAAGTTATAGTTTAATGTGCATATAAGTCCTTAGAGTTAAAAATACCTATTATAGTATGATAGAGATGTAATGAATCAGGTGATATGCTATAGCATGAAATATGAGCAAATTACTAGAATTACAATTACATGATTCTATAATCATAGCGTGGCACATTTATACATACATCATTACAACATTATTATTATTATTATGAAGTTTTCTAGTGAGAAATGATTGTTGACTAGTAACAATGGTTAAATGAACACATGTCATTAGTACATGAAATATGTATATATGTTTTAGTAGATGGAATATGCATAAGTTAGACAAGTAATACATATTAGTGTGTATGAATTGGAAATGGCTCATATACGACTAATGTTTACATAAAACGAAAATGCTTAATGCTAGGCTAAAAATAAAACACCCAAGTTAAGCTATGAAAGTTAGTGCAAAATACACACTTAAAGTTATAGATAGGAACACTCGCATAGCTATATCAATAACTAAATCTTTATTTCATTTAAATACTCATATGCATATATTACATCCCAAACTAGATATATGGGTTGTTAAAGGTGTTGACTAAATGTCTATGGGACACCAAAAAATAGCTATTTTATATGTAGGCTATAGGGGAAATACTAAGGAGGATATATGACACTGTACTTAACAGTCTTGTCTAGAATTGTAGTATACCTCGAGACAATAGATAGTTGACAACCATAATGCATCTTAGCATGAAAAAATTCTATGTGGAATAAGTAATGTGGCTAAATTATTTATTGTATAACAACATATATATATATATATATATATATATATATATGTGTGTGTGTGTGTGTGTGTGTGTGTGTGTGTGTGTGTGTACACGTGTACGTGTACGTATGTGTGTGCGTGCATGTGTTTGTGTGTGTGTGTGCATGTGTGTGTGTATGTTTGTGTGTGTTTGTGTGTGCGTGACATATCTAATAGAGAGATAGACTGGTACTATGATCATTGAATACATATGGATAGAAGTACAGCCTCTATCATTGTTTATTGGTGTTGTATTGCATGTTTGATGTTATGGTAGTCATTGAGTTATTCTTAGAGACCTATTACATGATATCAAAGTGTCTTTCTATAGGTATAAATTTTCAGTTGGGCCACTATATAACCATTAGGCTATCGAAATTTAGTATCAGGCTGCTCCTTCAAAATCACAAAACTAATGTGATTATGAAGTTGTTAACTAAACTAGGTTAAATCTTTTAATTATGCTAATCAAATGAATCATAATCTCTAAAGGTTAAGCATAAACTCATAAGGTAATGCTCCCAATTGGACACCCAGTTATGCCAAGGAGGAGAGTATTGAAGAAGTGGTTTCAGAGTGAGTTTACTGACCTAAAAACCTAAAGTGCATATTAGAGAGTATGCTTATGCTACATATTTGCTTATATACATTGAATTCAACTACACCAAATGACTTTGGCAAGACTATCTACATGGATATAAGGATGTCCTCAAGTTTTTAGTAAGCTCCCATAACCAAAAGAGAAATCATTAAGTGATCTCATATAGTAACATTTTGAAAATGTTCATTTTTTATCAAAAGTATAGTTACTTAATAATAAGAATTTACATTTGATAGTTTCTTACCATAATATAAACTTTAATTATCTTAACACTTAAATGATTTAAGAACTACATTTAGGAAAAGTCATTATGATAAGACAAAGATAGTAAACTCATTTAGATAAACTTAGGAACTAGGCCTTATCAATCTATGATAGAAGATGTTAGTATACCTAAGTAGACATTCAAGATTAAGTGCAATTCTGAGAGTTTTTAATTATATCATCTAGGTTAATTGTTATTGGCATGAACTAATAGGATTATAATTAAATAATATAATATGACTACTTGTAATGGTTATCTTCATAATACCACACAACAACCCCTAAAATACCTTAAAACATTATTAGGGGCCTTGTGAAGTTTTGAGTGTTCAATAATAATACACTTGTTATGTGATACTTGTATAGAAAAAAAAGCCATCTTGATTATTATTTAAGTATATAAAAAACTAAGAAAGTGCGGCATGGTGATTTGAAGAAACTAAAGGAAGCTACCTTACTCAGTTGTTCATTGTTATAATAGCTAAGGAAAAAGCAAGTGGATTCTGCCCATAAAGAGGAGTTATAGCTATAAGGATAAAAGGAAACTAGAAATTGGAATAAAGGGTTTCCCTCATAAAAAGAAGTAAAAGAGTAATATAGTAAATGAATTATGAGTTCTAGAGGTTTGTTAAGGAATCAGAGAAGATAAGATGAAATGATTACCCTCACTTGCCCTTTTATGTGGTGTAATTCTATTTTGCAGATGAAATAGCCTGAGTGGGAGAGGATTGTAACATTCAAAATTTCTAAAACTATATGGTAACTAGCTCTATGAAGGGTAAAGTTCAAAGCTTATTTAATAAGTTAAACAGTGGTTGGAATATGATTAAGCAAGTGCTTATTTTTTAAAACGTGAATAATTGAATAAGGGAGTGACTGAGAAATTCATAAAGACTCATGTTATACAATGGTGACTAATTTATCGATATCTAATTATAAAGATTGAATAGGGAATTTGTTCAATTAATTTAGTCATTTAAAATTTATAAGAATTAATAATGACTGCTAAACAAATTATCTTCTAATAAATTCAAGACATGAATTTCCATAAATAATGGGAAAAGACCAATAAATTAATCAAGGGAGAAATAATTTAATGTAATGTAATTAGTCCCAAAATAGGGACAAAATTAATGCAAAGTGAAATGGTAAATTTAATTAAGGTAAATAAGAACCTAAAAAATGAATAAATTAAAAAGAAATAAAAGAAAAGAGGGAAAGGGAAGAGAAAGGGAGCAAAAAGAATTTTACCAATATAAACTGACCTAGTAATGTCAATTCACAACACTTGGGTATTTTAGGGTGATAGCATAAGAAAAAGGGGATAAAAAGGAAAAAAAGAAAAAGAGAATGAGGTGGAGCGAGAACAAGGAGATAGAGGTGAAGCATGTAAAGGCAACAAGAAAACTACAAGAGATAGCAAAAGCTAATGAAGGGCAGTGGAGAGCACTATTATAGGTGCAACAGATCATGATAGTAATGGGAATTTGGGTAATTATGGCTAGATTTTCCACTGTGGTAGGCAAACCACACTATAGCAACAAGTCTATTGTGAGGAAAGATATGGCAATAACTACTATAATGAAAGGCAGCAACAATCTATAGAATTTCTATAAAATTAAAGTGTACAGTGAGCATAACAAGTTAAAGAGAGTTAGTAAGAGTGAAATACATAATAAAACTACTGGAAACTAATAATAGTGCTGTGGCAGGAAAATTCATATGGCCACTGCTAGTTTATCAGCTGACAGCAAAGTGGTCGAGCACTGTTGTTGCTGTAACAAGATAGCATGCTATTATAGTAGCTACACACAAATGATAGGTGTTGCAACCAATGTTGTAGAGGTGAAAGTTGGTGCAAGGTATAGGAGGAAGGTATGATGGAACTACAAAATTTGGCCATAACCATAGCAAATACATTCAATATAGTGGTGCAAACTATCAAAAAAGAGAAGGTATATACTAGGTACATTTCCTACAGTTTAATTCTTATTTGGATGACTAACATGGAGAACTTTTGTATGTTAATTTTTTATTGTAATATGTAAGATGTTAGTAGGGTTTTTTGAAGAATCAGGGTAAAGTAGAGTAATAGAAAAGGTAGCAATTTCAAAGTACTACTATTAAAATGTATTCGGTAAAGGAAATTAAGTTGTTTTGGAATTATCTTTAGAGACATGTATATGTTATAAATAATTTTTAGCTAGTCAAAAATGTTTTTTAATAGATTGAGGCTAAGAAAAGGGTGTTGTGATCCAAGGTTGTGTTTATGTTATTATTGTAATGCGGACAATAAGGGTTGAGTGACATATAGTAGTAGAGGCTATTTAATTGTAACCATATAGGTACAAGTGGAATTCTTAAAAAATGGGAAAAGATCAATGGTCATAGTGTTAAGCCAAGTGGCGACTCTAAACACTAACTGCATCATCCCTGGTAAAATAACATAAATCTACACATATTTCCCCAATGTGCCTTTAAAACTATTAACCTTGTGTTTGCCTAACAAGCTAATGGTGTAACACCTCTAAAACCCTTAATTTATGAATTGTACTTTCATAGGACTATACAGTGATCTAGAGGGTCGAGATATACTGACACTACCAAATGGATCTATTAATCATATACTAATTTTAGTTGAATTTTTGAGCGGAAATGAAGTTATTGAAAAGGTTAAAAGTATGGTTAAAATTTTTATTGCGGTGTCTTATGAATAGTGCTAAAGTTGAAGCTGAACAATAAGATATTTTGTTTTTGCTAAAAAAGGACCTAAAACTGATACAACTTGATACTCAAGAATTCTAACTAGTCGAATGGAACTAGAATAAAAAATTTTCAAAAATCACATAACATCAAAGTTAAGTTTTTTATCATTTTCTTTGACTTTTGATCTAAAATTTTAGGGGCATGTGGGACGTAGTATTTATTACATTCTGGTAAGATTTGATAAATTTTAGCCTTATTGATTATTTTTTGTGAAGTTTTGAAGGAAAAGGGGGAAAATAATGAATTTTTTATTTGGTTTAAAAGTCAACATTCACCTTTTTTTGTCATTTTTCTCCATATTCTTCCTTATAAGGTCGATAGTCATAACTACCATTTCCCTTCATTTTTCTTTCTTTTATCTATGATTAAGCCTGTCTTTTCTGATTTTACATCAAAAAATGAACCTCCACTACCCTTGAACATTGATTTAGGCATCAATTTCAAGGAAAAACTAAAGAGATTTGTTAATTTGAGATAGAGGGGAGTAGTGACAAGTTGGGGTTCCTATAATGCCTAAAAAATCATCATTCGATGAATAGTACTCCCAAGGTTCAAATAGTGTCTTTTAGGACAATAAAGGGCAATATAGTAGCTAAAAGGAGATATTGGTCAAACAACTTTAATTGACCAGAAAATGATAAAAACAAGTGAATTAAAAATTTTAGTAGAACCAATAAATTATTTCTGGCTGAGAATTAGTGAATAGTGACCTTAGTTGTGGTTATGCTAGGACAGCTCTAGGAATTGCCCGAATGGACCTAAAAATAGCACATCATGAAGCTAAAAAATTCTAATGAGTCAATTTGTGAAAGGATTTTAATATTTTGATGTCATTTCATAATTATTCAAAATTTTTTGTTTATGCAAGTGAATAGTAACCCGGTTCTTGAAGGAATTTTGGCTTGAAATTTTACGATGCCTTTAATGGGAATTATCAAGAATTTTTGGCACTAGAATCATGATTTTTGGAGGTTTCAAAAAATTACTAAAAATTTTTGAAGTTTAAAGAAAAATAAAATTAATCGTGGCCCTTCAATCGACAAGTGGCATAATTGAGGCCATACAACGTTCTAATACATATGAATACACATCTGTGTGTATGGATAAGAGTGAAAGAAACCTATCTCCTCCCTAAGCACAAGAGAAGCTGATGCCATTTCCCATGCTTCCCCCTTTCTAGTTTTCTTCATTTTTCTCTTTCTATACACAATAAAACTTTAAGAAATTTATATAAGATTTAGCCTCCATAATCTCCTTAGCATATTTCAAGTGGCAGAATTAAAGAAATAGAGCATACAAAGTGAGATATGAGCACTTGATGAATAATGCTATTTTGGTGAGAAAGTGAATTTTTCTTAAATTTGGTATATTTATTCTATAATATTTGAGGTGTAAATGTTATGTGTGGAAAGAGATTCCAATTTAGAGCTATGTAGAATTTCATAGGAATTTTTAAAGTTAGAACCCTAATATGGTATGAAGGAAAATGGTGAAAGATGATAAAGGAAGAAGAAATCAATGGTTTTAGAGTGGCTTCAACATGACTTAGAGGCTATTGTAAGTGAATTTAGTTCAAACTTGCATTGTATCTTAGAGAAATTGGAGTTTAAGAGATGTGTATGTGCATGGAAGTTAGGTTCATATATGTGTGCATGTTTGTTTTTGGGCATTATGCATGCCATGATGTGAAATAGATGCATAAATGATGATTTAGATGTGTTTTAGATGTGGAAGGTATATGTGTGTATGTGATGTAGGTATGGCTGAATCATGACATGTATGTCATGGCATGTGCACGTGCATGTGTACATGACATAGGTACATGGGATATTATGATGGTAATTAGTTGTGTAATATGAAGGTGACATGGGATGTGAAAATATATGTATAGTTAAGGAATAAAATATGATAATCATGATAAGGTATGGTATAAGTAAAAATGTGGTGTGGAATTGGTATGTGAAAACTTAGTGAGAAGTAGGTATTGCATATAAAATTAACAATGGGTTTAAGAATTTTAAAAGATATATGTAACTTTGAAATTTGTTAGAAATGATATTTAAGTGTGGTATTAAAGGGTAATGTTTAATGGTATGGAATATCATGAAGTATAATGGTATAAGGCAAAGAGAATAATGAAAAATGACCAAATGAATAGTAGAAAAAATGACTAAATAAATAGTAACATTTATGTAAAAAGACCCGTAACTATCTAATGAAACAAAAGTGACCTGTAATTATGTAATGCCTATGTCCCAAGGCTCTATGAATAGTGCCATAGGGTTTGAAAAGTTCACTCGGGGTTTTGAGTCACTTGCACGTGGATCGAGGTAGTGGCACGGCCATAAAACTTCAAGGGGCTCTCAAATAATGAAAAAGGCAAAATAAAAAAATTAGTAGAACTAATAATTCATTTAGAATTATAAGCTACCCATCGGGCCAATAAAAATTTTTTGGGTCGGGACTGACTCAAGATGTACCCAGATGGATGCGAAAATATTAGACCCTAAAGCTAGAAAATATATTGAGTCCAATGGTCAAAGAATTTTTAGAATCGGAGGTCATTTGCAAAATCTCACAATTTTTAAGGTTGGCATGCAAATTGAGGTAGTAAGAGAACTACCCTATCGGTGGAATTTGACCACAAAAATTTACAAGCAAGTAGAAGGGATTAAAATAGGAATTTTAAAACAAACGGTGTAATTTTTGGAGGTCTGAGTGAATTTTTATGAATTTTCAAAGTTTCTCGAAAAATTGGGATGGTTCAGGAATTATTGGGACTAGGTTGAGGTGGCCAAATGGGGTCTACAATAGTGCCAAGTGTCATAGCCCACTTGCAAAATTTTGGTTCCTTACAAGTGGAATTCCATTTGTCATAGCCCATTTGCCAAGTGGCAAATGGACCATGACAAGTGGATTTCCACTTGTAAAGAACAAACTTAAATTTCCTCTTTT
>CANXYI011137018.1:0-11647 GCA_948208565.1 Hura crepitans | reverse complement strand
TTCATACATGGTGAATGGTAACCAATTTTAGTGTAAGTGGTTATTTTTAAGGTTTCATATTCTAAGGTAGTATTTGATGTTTAGATGATAGATATATGCTTAGGTTTAAGTTTGGATATTTGTAAAATTTATTATGAATTTTCTTAGGTGAAATCCTTTATGTTTGTAGAAAAAGAGAAGGAGTTGATAGAGAAAGTGAAGGACAAGGCTTGAGTGGTGATTTTAAAGAGTTTTAAAACCCATTGTAAGTGAATTTAATAAAAGATGTATTGAATTTTACTTATTTGCAAAATTAAAGTGTGTGAGTATGTGCATGGAATAGGTGGAATGTGCATCTATATGTGCAATTATGTATGGTGAATGTGTTAATGAGATAATTAGATGACTATGAACATGTATGAATGGCTAATTGAGTGAAAATAAAAGTGTATATGTATGAGGGCCTAATGACCGGATGGTGTAGCTATGGTGTGTGAATGTGTACACGAGTGGTTAAAAGTGAATGACATACAAATGAGGTTATTATTAAGTTGTAAGCATGATTAGGATAAGAAATTGATGATAGATATGGTGTATGTGTGTTTTAGTAAAATGGTGGAACAGTACATATTAAGGTTGCATGTGTGTGTAAATAAGGTAAAGGAAGGTTAACGTATGTATCATAAATGTAAGTGGCAAATGTAATTAAGTTAAAGAATTATAAATAAATAAGGTAGATGTATATTTTTTTGAAATCACTATATGGTGAGTTATGGGAATAATGTTGTGTACACTAGATTTTATAATGTACAAAGAGATATAAAAGTTATTATTATATGAAGGGATTAATAATTTAATGCAAATGAATGATAATGGTCATGAATAAGGATGGTAAAATGAGGTATTAAATGATGAAGCTTTAAATGTTAAAGTGTTGGCTAAACAAAAATGTATCAATATGATTTCATATAGTATAAAATAGAATGTAGTAAATAAAATGAAAATGAGAAAATGACTGAACTTAAGTAAACCAAAAATAAGAAATAGAATTGGCCCATATTAGTTATACCACATGCTGGATAGGTTGATTGGCCAACTAGGGAGTTAGTAGTTGTTAGTGGTATTGCTTTATCCTATTGTATAGTGGGTACAACTACCAAGGTTTTAGATATGAACAATGTATGCCTTCAAATATTAGGAGGTCTAAGAGGGCTGATCCTTGCTATCATCACATTGGGAAATCCATGAGGGATGTCCTTGCTATCTAATACTTTGGATATTAGGAGGCTTATAAGGGCTATCATTTCTTTCTTGATATTAGGAGGTCTACGAGGACTCTCTTGGTCTTTTTGATATCAGAAAGATCTTGAGGACCATCCTTACTATCAGATGAGTTTATGGTGGGTGTAGCTACTGAGATCTATAATATAGCCACTACACCAGTTTAGATCTTGTTAACTAGTACTTAAAAAGTTGCCTTTCAAGTATAGGCCTTGAGTTGAAATAGACAATTAAAACACAATATTTTAAAAAGGATATTATGATTTAAATTGCAATAAAATAGTGAAGATAGATTAATTGTAACTAGTAATATGATAATTTTGATACACTATTACTTGAGTAAATTAAGTGAATAAATGGTAACATGTAAATGATGTGTTATTGTGATGCCTTACATGATTGTGTGACATATGTACATGTGATACATTACGTGTTTCATTAAATTCACCACTAAATATATGCTTAGCATGTTGGTTTTCTCAATGCATAGGTAAAAGATAATAGATTATAGCTTAGCCTCAAATAGTATTGTAGTAGGCAGACCATAAGCTTAGTATATCTTTGGTTCTTTATGCGTATAGTTTTGTTTAGTGGCACTCATGTATAGAAAAAGGGTTTAGGCTAAGTTTTGTAAATATATTCTATCTTGGTTTGTAAATATTGTAACCAAGTTATATGATGAGAATGTATATGAAATGTATAACCTATGTATGCATGTAACTATTGGTGTGCTAATCGAGGTATATGTGTGTGATGCTATTGATGAGAGTATTTTGGATGATTAGAAGGATCCATTGTGATGTGATGTGGATGAGAATCAATACACATGTGATTTTTTATATAGTTTTAAAGTTTTGGTTTTTCACTTGGACAACCATTATATTGTCGGATTTTTATTAAAACTTGACCCATAACCAAATTTGTAATTAAACTCATATGTATGTTAAATGAATTTAACTTATGTGATTATAGAAAGGGTTTTTAAGAAGAAAATGAGATAGTAATGTGATATCTCTTATTCAGGTCCAATGGTGGATCAGGTAAGGGTGTCACATTAGGTGGTATTAGAGTAGGTTTAGATGTTCCTAGGAAAAGGGTATATAGTGCCACTTAATTAGGACTCTATATTAGGTAAAGCTACACTATTTAAGGTTGATAATCTTCTCTTTTGTAATAGATCGAAATGAGTGAGCAAACCCTACTATGCGAAGGGTAGGAGGTGGCATGTCTTGTGCCAATAACTATCCATGAGCCTGCTAGTTTAGGAATTTTGGTTGCTAGCGAAGGACACATCTAGCTTAGACACACACTTAACTAGTATTGCTACAATAGATTGTAGATTTGTAAAGATAGGCTACTACTATAGTTGCTCTATCACTACCACCACTAACTCCAGCATAGCCTCCATAACCCCAAGCACTGCAAAAGCTTACTTGGAAAAGGCTAAGAAGATAGGAGCATTAGACTTTGTTAGAATAGTGGAGGATGATACAACTAAAGTTGAGTATTAGCTGGGGTGGATTATTAGAATCTTATAATAGTTATAGTACACTATTGTAGAGAATTTGATATATGCCACCTCTCTTTTATAAGAAAAAGCCTTTCATTGGTGGGAAACAATGACTAAACGTAAGGCTACAGTGGATTTAACTATGGAATTCTTCCTCTAGGAATTCAAGAAGAGATATATTTCAGACACTTACCTGAAAAAAGGAGTCAAGAGTTTTTAGATTTTGAATAAGGATGTGGATCCATATTTGAGTATAAGAAAGACTTTGCTTGGTTAAGCAGATATACAAAGGAATATATTCCTATAGAAGAACAGAGATGTAAGAGATTTGAAAAAGGCCTCAGCATTGAGATTCGGATGTAAATTGCTACATTAAATATTTGAGAATTTGCCTCTTTGGCATATGCAATGGATGAGATGTTGAAGGAAAGAAGAAAAACCTTGTAGAAGAAAAGAACTTTTATACCAGGGCAAGCTAGTTTGGTCCTAAATGCAGGAAAGAGATAGAAAGGAAGCCAAACTTGGTTGTAGTCCTAAAGGCAGGGTCAAACATGGAGGAAAGGCCAGGGATCTTAGTCTAGGCCTAAACCATAGTAGTGAGCTACCCTTACACTCGTGTCTACAAGTAGGAGTGCACCACTTATATATAGGACTTATGGGAGGAAGCATTAGGGAGTTTGTCAGTAGTCAAAGAATGGAGAATACTTTATATGTAGGTTAGAGAGCACTATAAGCAGGTTTGCCCAAAGAAGCAGGTAAAAGCCACTTAGTTTTAAGCTTCTTCACCTGTACATAGTAGAGGCTAGAAGGAGAATAAGAGTAATAAAGCTAGCATTAGTCAAAAATTGAGGTCAAAAGCTTGAGCACTTGCATGGTAATATGCCATTCAGGCCAAAGAGAAAGCTGAAGCACTAGACATCATAGCGAGTACATTCTTTTTATTTGAGTTACCTATTCTAGCATTAATAAACCTAGCATCCACTAATTCATACATTTGGATTACATAAGCATGAGATAGGAGTTTAGGACTTAAACCCTTGGATATAGAAATATTATGGTTAGTAATCTGATTGGATAAAATGTGATAGTTAATGAAATATATAAAAAGTGCCCTTTAGTGGTTTAGGAACATGTATTTTTGATAGACCTCATTGAGCTCCCATTTGATGAATTCAATATTATCGAGGGAATAAATTGCTTATCTAAACACTAAGCTATAATAAATTGCAAGTAGAAGAGGCTCACATATAAGATAGCTTATAGGAATGAGATAATAGTGGTTGGTGAATGGAATTCCTTGCCTAACATCATTTCATCAATAACTACAAGGTGGTTGTTCTGAAAAAGGTGTGAAGCTTACTTGGCCCATGTAGTTGACACTACAAAGGCAAAATTAAGCATTAGTTAGATACTACTAGTAGTAAACTTTCTAGATTATTTCTAGATGAATTGCTAGGACTACCACCAAAGCATGAGCTTAACTTTGAAATTAAAATATATCCTAGTACAACACTTATCTCCATCACCCCAAATCATATGGCCCTTGCAGAACTGAAAGAACTAAAGATGCAGTTATAGGATTTGCTTGACAAAGGCTTTATTAAGCTGAGTGTCTCACCATAGAGAGTGCCAATGTTATTTGTGAAAAAGAAGAATGGGTCACTTCAGTTATACATTGATTATAGATAATTGAACCAAGTGACTATTAAAAATAAGTATTTGTTTCTAAGGATTAATGATCTTTTAAATCAATTACGAGGAGTTAGTGTGTTTTCAAAGATCGATATGAGATCAGGGTATAACTAACTAAAAATTAAAGAGTCTGATATTTTGAAGATAGATTTTCATACTAGGTGCAAACATTTTGAATTATTAGTGATGCCATTCAGGCTTCCTAATGCTCTTACAGCATTTATGGATCTTATGAACCGAATCGTCAAGCTATATTTGGACTAATTTGTCATGGTTTTCATAGATGATATCTTGGTGTATTCTAAGACCACCGAAGAACATGAGCAACATCAGCGCTTAGTTCTGCAAACTTTAAGAGAGACATAATTTTATGTGAAGTTAAGCAAGTGTGAGTTCTAATTGAAAAAAATTGCCTTCCTAGGCCATATTGCCTCAGCTAAGGGCAATAGAGTGAACCCGAGCAAAATTAAATTAGTATTGGAGTGGAAACCTCCCAAAAATGTAATAGAGATTTGAATCTTCTTAGGATTGGCTGGCTATTATAGGAGATTTTTTAAGGGTTTCTTTATGATTGTCATTCCAATGACACGATTGCTATGAAAAGATGCAAAATTTGTATAGGATGATAAATGTCAAGCAAGCTTTCACAAGTTAAAAACTATGTTGATTGAAGCTTCCATCCTTAAACTATGACACCACTTACTAGATCCCTTAACCAACATTATAGGTAATGCACGCACTCTTAGGTTACTAGTATCATACATATCACTTCCATTACTTACATCAACTTTACTTACTTTGTTTCTAAATTCATTTCCCATTTATTTTATATCTCATTTAAGGTGTATCATACAAAAATGCCACTTCCTGATGATTATGAGTTATTTCTAACAACTTAGAAATTTCAGTAGCATAACGGCTGTTCGGTTTCTATCTAAAATTTTTTAAAGCCTATTTAACAATTCCATAAACATTTCACAACTCCTAGACCCATCTGGTCCCCTATTCTCATCTTAGATCAGCAACTATCACACATTAAACTCAGGCCTCCAGCCACAGATAAAAGCATGCATATATAAAGCTTTAAGCTAACATCAATATCAAACATCGGTTCTTAACATACATTCACAGGAAAAACATATAAGACTATTTTATTTACATTAGCAGTTTATGTTTACTTATATACCATATATAGAGATTAAATATATGTTTCTACCTAATTCCCACTTAGGTACATGGATATCAAAACTGTATATCAATTACTTTATAATCCTTCACTAGTATCCTCTGAACCCTTATTGTCACACTTCATGAAGTAGGATTCCATTGTTAAGTACCTGCACACCAAAATAGGTATGTTGAGTATATAGGATATTCAGTGGTGAACTTAAAGCATTTAAATAATGGCATTTATCATTTTCATACCTATGCAATTTAATAAATGATTTTTTACTTCATTATGTACTTTAGTTATACAACAGGGTGCCAAATTGCTAAAATACCCCTAAGGCATTTATAAGTCATGAAATATCATTCTTGACTCACAGAAATTATTTAGAGTAACTATTAATATTTATAACATGCATATTTTACAGGAATCAATTTATTTATAACATATGTGCAAAATGCCCTTTTGCTTGTATTTCACTAATTTCTTAGAAAAAGTCATCTAATTATGCTTAATTTTTGTCTTTCATAATTATTTTTATTATTTACTTAATTTAATTCTCTCCCCCGACTAGAAAGACGACACTTAAAAGCATTAGATCTAAAGGGAAAATAAACTGGTGCTATGGTCCCTATTTTGGACCTATGTCATTACACCGGCATATGTGCCATAATAAAGATCAGCCCATAGCCTCTCTAGGCATAAGTAAATAATATCTATACGACATAATGGAGATTAGCCCGTAGGCCTCTCTAGCCATAAATAAATATCATCAAGAACTTAACATAATGGAGATCAGCCCGTAGGTCACTCTAGCCACAAATAAATATCATCACATCTAGGTGACATAATGGAGATTAGCCTATTGACCTCTCCAGCCACCAATAAAAGTTACTACCTGAACATCAGACAACTAGTAGTTACAAAACCCTAAGTTAATCGGTCAACCAATCCAATGGGTGTCTAACTAATGGGTCAAATAGCACATTTTAAGCTCATTTATTAACCAAAAATATTCTTATAATATTTATAGTCTAATAACAAACAGTTATAAATTTTATCTCACCATTTATTTTTTTACCCAGCCTAGTATAGCCATATTTTGGCTTTATTGAGTAAAATCCCAAATTAATATTTAAGTCTGCTATTACCAAAATTCAAGATTTGATATGTTATGATTTATCATGGAATTAATACTTAAGAAGTTAACACTTTCTATCTAATGACATTTTTTGGTTTAGGTAATGGTTAACTAGACAGTTACTGGTCATTTCAACCACTTTTCAAGTCAAATTCTAGGACTATTTTAAGTCTAATTTTAACACAATTTTCAACATATTTTTAAATACTTTCGTAGGCCCAAAGCCAAACACATTTAGGCTAATTAATAGGCACAACTGCCACACATACAAATGTCTCAAATCTAGCCTAAAAGTCATAAGTAAATATGTAATTACATAACATATTTCAAGCCACTTTTTAAGTACTTATTTTACGTCATAGCGATAAGTTTCAATTCAACCTTTTTGACCATTTCAAAGACACATTCTCAAGGTGTATTTTATTTTGTCAACATGTCATATACATTGTTTAATTTCATATTCATTATAAGCCAATTCCATAGCAAATATAATACATATACTAAACACTTCTATAAGCTAGATTACAAGCCATATTACCATTACATGTTCTTGGATTATCTAAGCAAATTATGCACATTACCTTATCCATTCTACTAGATATCAATATTTATACACACTTATATGCGATGAACACAATTATACTTATATACACCCTATTTTAAGACAATTTTCCATAGGTTACAAAACATCACTCGTATAACTCCCTTATGTTAGCTCTCGGATACAAGCATGGAAGCTACAATTCATGGTGGTTTTCATCCTAGTATGCCAAGCATTTCTTAACTTATGTTCTAAGTAGGAAATTTCTCATCCAAACTACCATACACATCAAAATCAATAAGCATTTGAAGCTAACTTTGTAAGCTCTTTGAAACATAACTATCAAATTCAATAAGTTCTCATTTATTCAGCATTACTAAAGGGCAAATCAATCCTAAGCTCAATATTCTAGCCATCCTAAATCAACATTCGTCATCCTAGGCACCTTAAAACGTGAAGAAAAGGCTTGAAGTTCACTTACTTGTGAAAGAAGCCCTTTAATTCCCCAAGAACACCAATTTGGCCATCTTCCACAGTAAGCTCCCTCCCCTTTTGTGGGCTTTAAACTACCCTCCAATGGCCACAAATGCCTCACACACATGATGACACAGATGTTAGATGGGTTCTAGCATAATTGGTAGCTAAAAGACATAAGGAAAATAGGAGAATCAGCTAAGACTCACCTTAAGGTCACTATTTTGGAATGCTCTAAACCAGTTAACTTTGATGATTTTTATCTCCTAAACAAAAAATCCTTTCTACTTGATTCTTTTTCCCTATGGTGCCTAACACATAGAAGAAAATTTAGCAACTAGAATCACTCATTTTGGTGAAGAAATGAGAATGTTATGGCTAAAATTCCCTCTACCTAACATCGGCAGTAGTAAGGAGAAAGGGAGGAAGATAATCCTTCATTCCAAGTGGAATCCACTTGTCTAGTGAGGTTTGCCACTTGGCAAGCCTCATTGGCCACTTGGTATGAGGTAGGGCCCATTTTAACATGTCAAAGGTGGTCTCAAAATTTCCAAACCATCCCATTTTTTTGGCAAACTTCATAAATTCACAGTAATTCATTTTGACCTCAAAAAATTATGCCATTCATTTTAAAATTCATATTATACTCCCCTCTATCTGCTCATAAATTTTCTTGGTTAGATTCCATCGATAAGGTAGTTTTTCAAACTACCTCGATTTCTGTGCCAACCTCAGAAATTTTGAGAATTTGCACATGACCTCAAAATCCAAAAATTCTTTCACCAGTGGACCCAGTGGAATTTTTGAACTTTAGGGTCTATTATTTTCAGTCCATCCGAGCACATCCCGGATTAAACTCGACTCAAAAATTTTTTATTGCACAGATGCATTCCTTATTGCTTAGAATGAATTATTGGTTCTGCTAAATTTTTAAATTTCAACTTTTTCATCAACTTAAAGCCCCTCAAAGTTTCATGACCAGTGCCACTACCTCGATCCATATGCAAGTGACCTGACAACCCAAGCACACTTCCTAAACCTTATGGCACTATTCACGGGCCTCAAATCATGAGCATTACATTTCTTCCCCTCTTAAAAAAATTTTGTCCTCAAAATTACCTTAAGCAAATAATTGTGGGTATTAAGCTTTCATTAACTTTGGCTCCTAAGTAGCCTCTTTTGTATTGTGATGCCTCCATAACACCTTAACTAGTGGTATGGATTTATTTGGTAATTATTTAACCTCTCGAGCCAAAATCTAAACCTATTCCTCTTCATAACTTAAATCAAGCTGCACCTCAATATCTGATATCAAAATCACATGTGAAAGATCTGATATATACCTCTTGAGCATAGAAACATGGAATACATCATGAATCTACTATAACTCAGGTGATAATGCTAGTCTATATGCTAGAGGTCTAACCCTCTCAGTGATCTCATATGGCTTAATAAACCTAAGGCTCAGTTTCCACTTTTTACTAAACCTCAAAATTTTCTTCCAAGGAGAAACCTTTAAGAATACCTTATTTCCAACTGCATATTTAATATCTTTCTACTTCTAGTTAGCATATGATTTTTGTCTGTCAACTATCGCTTTTAGCCTTTCTTTGACTATTCTTACTTTCTCTTCAACATCATGAACCAATTTAACACCAACAATTTTTCTTTCCCTAACCTCACTCTAACACAAGGGAGTTCTGCATCATCGACCATATAGTTCCTCATATAGGGCCATTCCTAATTAGCATTGGCATATATTATTATAGGCAAACTCTGCCAAAAGAAAAATACTGATCCTAACTACCCTTACACTTAATAGCATAGCCTCACAGCATATCTTCTAGTATCTGTATCACCCTCTCTAACTGTCTGTCAATTTGAGGATGAAATGTTATACTGTAAGCCAATCTAGTACCTAATGCCTCCTATAACTTCCTCCAAAATCTAGAAGTAAAGCAAGGATCTCTATCAGAAATGATAGTCATTGGTATACCATGTAACCTAACTATCTCATGCACATACATTTTAGCCAATTTTTCTAAGGAGAAATCCATTTTGACAAGGATAAAATGTGATGTCTTAGTCAATCTATCTACTATTATCCACATAGCATCACACTTGCCTCTAGTCATAGGCAATCCTACCACAAAGTCTATAGTCACTTTCTCCTATTTCCATTCTGGTATTGCTATAGGATGTAACAACCCAAAATGAACCTGATGCTTAGCTCTTACTTGCTGTCATATCAAATACCTAGCAATATATTTTGCCACATCTTTCTTCATACCAGGCCACTAATATTGGGATTTCAAACCCAAGTACATCTTTATGCTCCCTGGGTGTAAGGAATAAGGATCTTTATGTGCCTTTCTAATTATCTATAATCTGAAGTCATCTATACTATGTACGCATAACCTATTTTGATAGTACAGATACCCCTCCTTTGTTAACTCAAATCATGTGGCCTTCCCCTCTTTAGCTTTACTAATCATCTGAACCATCTGCTCATCTCTCATATGATTCTCTTTGATCTGATGCCTAAAATCTGGCCTCACTTGTAATTCAGCTTATACAATATTTTTTGAAGTATACTATAACTTGACATTCATAGGTTTTAAGGTCACTATAAATTTTTTACTTAAAGCATCAGCCATAATTTGCTTTTATCGAGTGATAATCAATGATGCAATCATAATCTTTAATTAATTCCAACCACCTTCTCTATCTCAGGTTCAATTCATTTTGTGTAAGGAGATATTTCAAGCTTTTATGATTTGTATATGTATAACACTTCTCACCATATAGATAATGCCTACATATCTTCAAAGCTAACACAATAGCAGCTAGGTTTAGTTCATATGTGGGATAGTTTCTCGTATATGGCTTTAATTGCCTAGAAGCATAAGCTACTACTTTTCCATCTTGCATTAATACACAACCTAAGCCATTCAGTGAAGCATCACTATATATCATAAAATCCCTACCTTGTTTAGGCTGAATCAGGATAGAAGCCTCTATCAACATCTATTTCAGCTTATCAAAATTGGCTTGCCACCAATCATCCCATACAAACTTTACATTCTTTTTTATTAGTCTTGCAAAAGGAGTGGCAATAATGGAGAATCCTTTTAAAACCTTATGTAGTAACTAGCTAATCCTAGAAAACTTCTCACCTTCATGACATTCCTAGGTGGTTCCTATTCTAACACTACTTTCACCTTGCTAGGATCAACTTTGATTCCCTTAGCTAAAACTATGTGGCCCAAAAAAGTAACTTCCCTTAGCTAAAACTCACACTTACTAAGTTTGGCATACAACTCTTTCTCTCTTAGGGTCTACAACACCACTCGGAGATATTGTTTATACTCTTCTTGGCTTCTAGAGTACACCCGGATATCATCTATGAATACCACTACGAACTGATCCAAATAAGGCTAGAAAACTCTATTCATGAGATCTATGAAAGCTACTAGAGCATTGGTTAGCCTAAATGGCATCACCAAAAACTCATAACGCCCATATGAAGTTTTAAAAGCAGTTTTAGGTATGTCAGCTTCCTTAATCCTCAACTAATGGTATCCAAATCTCAAGTCAATCTTAGAAAATACACCTGCCCCTCTCAGCTGATTGAAGAGGTTATCTATTTTGGGCAATGGATATTTATTCTTCACAGACATTCTATTCAATTACCAATAGTTAGTGCATAACCTGAGTGGCTCGTCTTTCTTCTTTACAAATAGTACAGGTGCTCCCTAAGGTGATTCACTAAGTCGGATAAAACCCTTTATCTAGCAATTCTTACAACTAAACCTTTAGCTCCTTCAACTCAGAAGGTGCCATTCTATAAGGACTAATGGA
>CANXYI011136924.1:0-14424 GCA_948208565.1 Hura crepitans | reverse complement strand
TGTTCTAATAATATAGATACCCATCCTCTATCAACTCAAACCTTGTGGCCTTCCCTTTTTTAGCTTTACTTGACATCTAAACTAGCTGTTCATCTTTCATCTGATTTCCCTTAATCTACTACCTAAAATCCGGCTTCACCTATAACTAAGCAATACAGCACCTTTTAAAGTGTACTGCAACTTAACATTCATAGCTTTCAAAGCCATCATAAATTTCGTGCTCAAAGCATCTGTCACCACATTTGCTTTCCCTAGGTGGTAATTAATTAGGCAGTCATAGTCATAGTCCTTTATTATTTTGAACCACTTTCTCTATCTCAAGTTTAGTTTTTTCTGAGCAATGAGGTTTTTCAAACTTTTATGATCTGTATATATATATAACATTTCTCTCTATACAGATAGTGCCTCAATATTTTCAAAGCAAACACAAATAGCAGCTAGCTCTATGTCATGAGTAGGATAATTCCTCTCATCTAGCTTTAACTGTCTTGAAGTATAAGCTACTACCTTCCAGTCTTGCATTAGCACACATCCTAAGCCATTTAATGAAGCATCATTATACACTGTAAAATCCTTACCCTATTTAGGTTGAATTAAGAAAGGAGCTTCTGTCAACATCTTCTTTAATTGCTTAAAACTGGCTTGGCACTTATCATCCTACTCAAATTTCACATTTTTTCTAATCAGTCTAGTTAAAGGAGTGGCAATAATAGAGAATCCATTTACAAATCTCTTGTAATATCCAACTAATCCTAAAAACTTCTCACTTTAGTTACATTCCTAGGTGGTTCCCACTCTAACACTACCTTTACCTTACTAGGGTCAACTCTAATTCCCTCAGCTAAAACTATATAGCCTAAGAAAGCAACCTCACTCAGCGAAAAATCACACTTATTGAGCTTAGCATACAACTATTTCTCTTCTGGTCTGTAACATAACCTTAAGGTGTTGTTCATTCTTTTTCTAGTTTTTAGAATACACCAGAATATCATCTATGAATACTACCACAAATTGATCTAAATAAGGCTAAAAAACTATATTTATGAGACCTATAAAAGCTGCTAGTGCATTAGTGAGGCCAAATGGCATCACTAAGAACTCATAGTGCCCGTGCTAGGTTTTAAAGGCAGTTTTAAGAATGTCAGCTTTCTTAATTCTCAGCTGATGGTATCCAGATCTCAGATCAATTTTTGAAAATACACTTGCACCTCTCAACTAGTTAAAAAGATCATCTATCTTGGGCAATGGATACTTATTATTGATAGTCATCCTATTCAGTTGCCTATAATCAATACATAATTTGAGTGACCCATCTTTCTTCTTTACAAACAACACAAGTTCTTGCTAAGGAGATACACTGGTCTAATAAAACCCTTATCTAATAGGTCTTATAGTTGTACCTTCAGTTCATTTCATTCAATAGGTGCCATTCAATAAGGAGCAATAGATATTAGAGCTATACCAAGATATACTTCAATTTCAAAATCCAGTCCCATCAGAGGTGGTAAGCCTGGTAGCTCATCAAGGAATACATTAGGAAACTTATAAACAATTGGAATATATGCCAAATTAGAGTTAGAAGCATTCAAGTTAAATAACATAGGCCAAATATGCCCCATACCCCTTTTGGAGAAGTTTTTGTGCTTTAGTAGTGGAGATAAGATTCTTCAAATGACTTTTCTCAGCATCCATTATCACTGTCTGTCCCTCTATATTCTACAGGGTTAACTTTTTATTTCTATAATCAATCATGGCTTGATGCTTAGTTAGCCAATCTATTTCTAGGATCACATCAAACTCATTGAAAGGCAGATCAATCAAATAAGTAGAAAATCTATACTCTTAAATCACCAGAGGGCATTACCTATACACTTTATTCATAACCACACATTGCCCTATAGGATTACTAACTCTGATGTCTACATTAACATATTTAGGCTTTAAGCCCTTATTCCATGTTTGTCTAGTACATACATAAGAATGTGTAGAGCCAGGTTCTATAAAAGCCAAAACTAAGGCATCAAATAAATAAAAAGTACCAATTATGATGTCTGGTGCTGTAGCCTTTTCTTTGGCTCTCATAGCATTCTATCTAGCTAGAGCATGAGCCTCAGATCTGGTACCCTATCTAGCACTAGGTTGCCCTCCTCTCTTTTCCCTTTGACCCCAATTTTGTAGTTCAACATTAGATGCCTATGTCTGAGCACCCTTTACCTACCTCTGAGGACACTCTCTTGGAAACACTCTCCTCTTTTGCCTACTCTGCATTGCTTATAATGCTTCTTATGACAAGTGGTATAAGCAGGAGGTCTATTCTTATTACCCCTTGTACTATGAGCATTATCATTTCGAGGAGGCAATTGACGTTTACATATTGAAGCTTGCCTAGACCTCTAGGTCTATGTCTATCTTTGCCCTTAATACCATATCTGATACTAGGACCTAGGCTGAGACTGTGTCTGTGACTAACCCTTTCTCCTCTTCTTACCATCCCTTGACACTACACTAGACTATCCCATAGTGAATTGCCTTTTTCTCTAGAATTGCATCATTTCTTACATGTCATATGCAACTGACACTAGTACAGGAAAATCTCTCTCTCTAGGGTTTGTTATCTATATCCTTCGCTTTACTCTTTTGGGAACCCAAGGAACCCAAGAAAAATATTAAAACTAAAAGAAAATTACTTAAATGTCAGATGAGCACTATTCACCTCGAGAGGGGAATCGAGATTCCTCCAGAGATACTTTGCCTAATCACAACTTCTTGGTGTCTATGGGTTCAGCTCGAGTAGCTCTAACCATCAAGACCAATTTTTGATGATGGGTTAATGTGTGGAGGAAGAAAAAATGGAAGAGAGAGGGAGGAGGAGTGTGTGGGCAATTGAGGGAAAAGGTGGAGGGAAATGGATTGATTTGGAGGGAATAGGAAAGAAAGGGGTATTTATAATTTTTTTAAAAATATTTTCCCCAAACTTCATAAAATTTTTATCCCCTCTCAAAAAACCAAAAATTCCCTCGTCTATATCCCCAAAATTAGATAAATTCCTCCTCTAAATTCCCTTAAAACCTTGTGCTCAAAAAACAAAGGAAACTCAAAAAATTACTTTATCTTCTCTCTTAAAAATTAAGTAAAAATGCTTGTTGATCTCAAAAAATTCTGATTCCAAAGCCAATAGACTATTTGGAATATTTAAGTATCAGGTTATAATATTTTTAGGTCATTTTGACCAACTTTTATATTATTTTATGATTCAGCTTTACCTACAACACTCTTTACAGGACATTGCCATAAAATGTTCTTTAGCAATTTTTAACCATCCAAATGACTTCGGATTAGCTTCAAACTTTACCCAAAATTCTCTCATAATTAATACTCCCCATCGGTACACTTAGTGTGACTTGGGTTTTAAGAAGCACTATTCATGTAACACCCCCTACAAGATTCTCGAAGAAACCTAATAAGTAGTGCACTTCCCATTATGTCATCGATCCTTAACTTCTCCCATAATCATTCATTTAACTTTTACATATTTTGTGCTATTCAGTTCTATCTGACTCCAAATTCACTCCTGTCTATTTTTACAATTCATTTATGTTCATGCCAACATGTTTAGGCTAATACAGGGAAATTCCAAGTCAAACAGATTTTTCATAAAATTCGGCAACATAATAGCTGCTTAGGTCACTGTCCCAAAATTTTCACCCTGTAAAACACTTCTATAATAAATTCTTATATCTCTTAGACCCTTCTGATCCCTTAGATATCAGCCTAAAACCATCAATTTATCAAATAGCAACATAGGCCTTAGGCCACAATCAAGAAAAACATAACATTGAGCCTCAAGCTCATAAACATCAACATAAACCATGCATTCACAAAAGCTTAATAATTGGTTAATTACAGCATAGTATGTATTTATATAATTACATTATGTGTCCTTTATATACATAACACCCATTTCCCACCTAAGTAAATAGACAACAAAACTCTACAAATGTGCATTTTCAACCTTTTAAAGAATAACCTCTAAACTTCGTTGCACACTTTACTAGGCTACGTCCTTGTTCTAGTTACCTGTGCACCAAAATAGGTACGTTGAGTATATAATATAATTAGTGGTGAAGTAAAGCATATAAAACATGTCCAGTAGTTCAATCATGCATAATTACTCGTATTCTTACCTTGTTCTAATTTCCAAGTACCACCTAGATTACTAACATGGAAAATTACCAATTTGCCCCTAGGGGTGTTTCTGTCCGTAAATTATCCAATTAATCATTTGAACTCATGTATATTATAGTTTCAAGATCATTATTACTTATTACATACATAATCCTTGATAATTAAGCAAATAAATATTGTCTATGTTAAATTACCAAAATGCCCATATATGATATTATAGTGTCTCTAGTAAGTTCTTATTTAATTTATTTCAGCTGGCCTATCTAGAAAGACAACACTAACAAACACTAGATCTGGATGGAATAAACTAGTGTAGTGGTCCACATTTTAGACCCTGACCGTTGTATTGGCCTAATTAAGCTGTAGCACCTAAGGTGCAGATAATAAGGTGTGATCTGCCTAGCAAACTGGTCTATCTAACAGAGTAGTACGGTAGCCCTCTAAGACCTTTGCTACTTTACTGACATTAATTTAAATATCTATGATAAGGTAACTGTTCTTGCCCAGCAGACTGGTCTGTCCAATAGACTAGTGCATTAGCCCTTAGGTACCTACGCCGCTGCATTGTCAAAATCAATACTGGCATCAAGTGGCAAGGGTAAAAAGTTGTATGTCCAATAGACTAATACAGTGGCCCTAATGGGGACCTATGCCACTGTACTAGCCCTGTCTAAAAAATAGACAGTGTATAAGCTACTAAAAATCCCTAAGTTAACCGGTCAACCCATCTAGTGGGTATCTACTTAATGGGCTATCTAAGCTCAATTTGTGTCCATTTCTTTACTAATTAACTTTTTATAGTGTTCCTCTAGTTATAAGCTTCTTCCTATACAAGATAAATGGCACACTTTAGATTCTCTGCTTCTGTATAATTCAACTACTCTAAGACTCTGAATGTCCTGTTTAGTTAGTATTCAGTCCTAGCAGCATCATCCTCCTTCCTACCTAAGAAATCAATAGCACCTATCTTCCTTAGCCTTTCTAAAGGAGTCTTCTATGGGGGAACTAGTGGTGGAGGTGGAGCAACTGGAGCCGCAGTAGAAGTATGTCTGAGCAAATTTACTATATGCTACAACAAAGTAAGGATGCTTCTGCCTACTATTGACTAAGCATTTGTGGCTGTGGCTACTATGCATATCACTGGGTTCAGGTGTTGATGCATTGCCTACCCCCTATATAGTAGTTAGTGCAAAACTAGCCACTTCCTTGGCCACTACTTTGGGTACCTAATCAATCATATGCTTAATACAAAAAGAGTAACTTATTAGCCTCGTACAACATAGCAATTCAGAGGAATTTGAAACTTAGACATCTGGACATATGTACTTTGCCCAAGAACATTAAATTTATGCTCTAATACCACAAAATGTAACACCCCCTATAGAATTCCCAAAGAAACCTATTAAGCGATGCACTTCCCGCTAGGTTACCCATCCTTAACTTCTCCCACGGTCATTCATTTAACTTTTACCTATTTTGTGTTATTCAGTTCTATCTAACTTAAAATTCACTCCTATCTATTCTCACAGTTCATTTCAATTCATACCAACATGTTCAAGACAATACAAGGAAATTTTAAGTCAAATAGATTTTTCTTAAAATTGAGCATCATAACGACTAACTAAGTCACTATCCCAAAATTTTTAACTTGTAAAACACTTCTATAATAGATTCTCATATCTCTTGCACCATTTTAGTCCCTTAGATATCAGCTTAACACCATCAATCTATCAAACAGCAACATAGGGCTCAAGCCACAATTAAGAAAAATACAACATTGAGCCTCAGGCTCATAAACATCAACATAAACCATGCATTCACAAAAAAAGGTTAACAACTGGTTAATTACATCATGTGTCCCTTATATACATAACACCTATTTCCCACTAAAGTATATAAAGTGCAAAACTATACAAATTTATATTATCAACCTTTTGAAGAACAACCTCTGAACTTCACTGTATGCTTTACAAGGATATATTCTTATTCTGGTTACCTATGAACCAAAATAGGCACACTGAGTATATAATATACTCAATAATGAATTCAAGCATTTAAAACATGCATAACAGTTCAATCATGCATAACTACTTATGCTCTTATCTTGTTTTGATTTCCAAGTACAACTTAGATTACTAACAAGTAAAATTACCAATTTGCATTTAGGGGTGTTTTTATTTGTATATTATCCAATTAATCATGTTAACTCATGTAAATTATAGTTTAAAGATCATTATTACTAATTACATGCAAAATCTTTAATAATTAAGCTAATAAATATTATCCATGTAAAAATACCAAAAAAGCCCTTATACGATATTTTAATGTCTCTGGTAAGTTATATTGTTCTTATTTAATTTATTTCAGTTGGCGCATCTAGAAAGATAACACTGACTAACACTAGATCTAAAGGGAATAAATTAGTGCAGTGGTCCACATTCTAGACCCACCCTAATAGCCACATCGACTTGATTAAGTGTAACATCCAAGGTGTAGATAATGAGGTGTGGTTTGCCTAATAGACTAGTATAGTGGCCCTCTGAGACCTTCATCACTGTATTGGCATTATTTTAAATTCCTGTGATAGGGTAACTATGCCTACTCAGTAGACTAGTCTATGTAATTGACTAATGCAATGGCCCTTTGAGACCTACACCACTGCATTGGCAAAATTAATACTAGCATCCACTAGTAAGGGTAGAAAGTTGTCTATCCAATAGGCTAGTACAGTGGCCTTAATAGGGACTTATGTCGCTATACTAGTCCTATCTAAAAAGTAGATAGTGTTGCAGCTGCAAAAAATCCTTAAGTTGACCTATCAACTCATCTAGTGGGTGTTTATCTAATGGGCCATCTAACCTCAATTTGTGTCCATTTCTTTACTGCTTAACTTTTTATAATATTATTAAGTCAAAAACAAATAGCTATAATTTTTATGGCACTGTTGAAATTTTGCCCGATCTAGTATGGCCACAAATAAGCTGGTGAATTCTTAGAAGTATTTTTAAGGAGTGTAGTTGCCAATAATTATGGTATATTATGCTATATTTTGTTTTATAAATATTTCCCAATTCTATGCCATTTACTATCCAGTAGTATTATTTGTCCAGGTAATGGTCATTTTAGGACATTTATAGGTTATTGCGGCAACTTTTCAATAAGCTTCCTAAGTTCATTTCTCAGTCATTTCCTCTGTAGTTTTCAACATTATTCTCATCAGGTTTATAGGCCCTAAGCTAACCAATCATAGGCTATTTATAATGCTAAAATATAGGTTCAAAATGCCATTACATTCAATTACAAGACATAGCCCTCAAAGGCACACAATATGAACATTTATTTCATTTACAAGTAGTAGCCCTTATAAGCAATTATAAGCCACTTTTAATGCCTTATTTCTAACCATGTTTTAAGGTCATTTTCATGCTATTTCTTGACTACATTTCATGTCAATTTAAGGTATGTATATTACATTATTTCATGCCAAAGTAACTAAGCTAGTCATGTTCTTATTATTATGCTTTATTACACATAACATTGTACACATGTTACCCACCTTTTCATGCTATTATCCTTTAGCTAGCTCTTAGTTACAACAAGCCATTAGCCCTAATCATGCATTTTTATGGTGTTCATAATACAATCACCCATTAATCCATGGCCTAAATACATTTACACATATACCTTTACATTTTCATACCATTTAAGGTAGCATAAGCCCATTGTATGTCTCGGCCACAACTAGACTTCCATGCCTCTATGGATTATTCAAGCTTATTATATGCCATATCATTAATTCATGTATCATAGGCCTAATATATACATAGTTTCAACATCAAACACTACATAAGAGCACCAAATCAAGCCATACACCTTCACAACCATGTAATAAGGTCTCAGCCACTCACACAATTCACGCCACTATCTCTTTACAAGCAATTCCATTACATTTCAACCCCACAATGATCAAGTTATACATCAAGCATCATAAGCATACCTTAACCTACTTGCACATCTCTTGGCCAATTACAAGTTTAACATTAACATTACTTCTTTTCATCAAATAATCATACAATCTACGTCCCATTAAACTATATACTACAATTCTTCAAGAAAACTACCTATCTAAGCCAATTCATGTGCTTAATCCATCCCTAAACAAAATGAGAAGCTACTAAAATTGAAAGGCATGAAGTGAATACTTGAATTTACTTACCTCACACTTAAGGAAAGGAAGATTCCTCACTTTAAGCTTCCAAGCCACACTTCCAGCCCATTTCAAGGTAGTTTTTCCACCTTTTTTCAATATTCTTTTTACCTCAATTCACCTCAAAAAAGCCATTAAAAACAATCCCCATAGATGTTAGACGCCTTACACATCTAATTCTAGTAAGAAAATTCAAGAGAAAACCTATGAAAGCAAAAGAAACTCACCTTAACCTACTTGCGGGAATGCCCCCTGACCAGTAAACTTTGTGGATTTTTAATTTATTCTTGAAGAATCATTTTTCTATGATTCTTTGTGCTCTAGTTCTTCAACACATCAAATTGAATTTAGGAAGTAAGAATTTGCAAAAATGGCTTGATGATGATGGTAAAAATGGGGAGAGAGTATAAAGGTAGCGTCAATTTTTGTATGTAGTAAGGGAAAGGAATTCTTCTTTTTTAAGTGGAAAAGTCCACTTTTCAATCACTTTTACCACTTGGCATAGGCCTTAAGCCAAATGTTTATGTGTTGGTAGGTCCCACAGCCACTCGAACCATTCAAAAATGGCTTGATTTTTTGACAAATTTCAAAAATTCACCAAAATTCATATGGATCTCAAAAAATTACACCATTTGTTTTAAAACTCATATTTTATTCCCCTGTACATGCTCGTAAATTTTTGTAGTGAAATTCCATCCATAGGGTAGTTTTCAAACTACATCAATTTGCATGCAAACCTCGAAAATTACAAGAATTTGCAAACAATCTCAAGATTCAAAATTTCTTTTACCAAGGGACTCAGTGGAATTTTTTAGCTTTTAGGTCTAATATTTTTGGGTCCGTCCGAGCACATGCCGAGTCATTCCCGGCTCGTAAACTTTTTATTGCATAGAGGGGTAGCTTACAGTCCAAAATGAAATATTTGATCTACTAAATTTTTAAATTTTACTTTTTTCATCAATTTAAAGTCCCTCGAAGTTTCATGACTACTGTTATTACCTTGATTTACGTGTAAGTAACCCAGCACCTCGAGCACATTTCTCGGACCAGTGGCACGATTTATAAAGTGTCGAAACATGGGTGTTACAATTCATCCTGAAAAGTACTATTCATGAGATTTTGGATTTTTAGGTTATTACATTTTTTCCCCTCTTAAAAGAGATGTCATCTTCAACATTCCAGATCCAAAGAGATGTGGATACTGCTCTCTCATCTAAGCTTCACTCTCCTATATAGCTTCTTCTATGGCATGATATTACCATAACACCTTTAACAATAGCACTGTCTTGTTCTACAACTCCTTAACCTCTCTAGCTAAGATACTAGCAAGTTCTTCCTCATACAACAAATTTAGCTATATATCCACTTCTTTAACTATCAACACATGTTAAGGGTCCGATATGTATCTTCTTAGCATCGAGACATGAAACACATAATGAATCTACTGTAACTCTAAAGGTAAAGCCAATTTGTAGGCCAATAGACCCATATATTTTGTGATCTTGTATGGTCTAGTGAACCTCATACTTAACTTTCCTTTCTTACTGTACCTCAGCACCTTTTTCCATAGAGATACCTTGAGAAAAACCTTGTCACTGACTTCATACTTGATATCTCTTCTCTTTAAATCCATATAGGATTTTTGTCTATCTAAAGTAGCCTTCAGCCTCTCTCTAATGATCTTCACCTTCTCTTTAGCATCCTTGACAAAATCTTATCCCACAAGCTTGTGTTCACTCAACTCGCTCTAACATAATGGAGTCTTGTATCATCTCCCGTATAATGACTTATAAGGAGCCAGACTAAGGCTTGCCTAGTAACTATTGTTGTAAGCATATTTTACCAAAGAGATATGCTTATCCTAGCTACCCTTGAGCTCTATTACATGTGCTTGAAGCATATCCTCAAGCACCTGAATAAGCCTTTCTAACTTAACATACGTTTAAGGATGAAAAGCCATTCTAAAAGTAAGCTTGGTTCTTAAGGCATTATGAGGCTTCCTCCAAAATCTTAATGTAAAATAGGGATCTTTATCTGGAAGCCTAACTATCTCATCAATGTATAACTCAACCAACTTCTCTAAGGAATAATCCTTTCTTACTAGAATGAAGTGAGCTGACTTGGTCAATCTATTGATCACCACCCAAATTAATCATGCTTGTTCCTCATCATTGGTGGTCTAATCACAAAATCTATACTGACTCGATCCCATTTCCATTCTGGAATTGCTATGGGATATAACAAACTAGAAGGAAAATGATGTTGGGCCTTCACTTGCTAATAAGTGAGACATCTTATCGCATAATTAGCTACGTCTCTCTTTATGTTTGGCCACTAATATATTATCTTCAAATCCTAGTACATCTTAGTACTACTAAGATGCATAGAATATGGTGCATTATGTGCTTCTTGCAAAATCTATCATCACAAATCTTCCTTATTTAGCACACAAAGGCATTCATATTAATATAAATATCTGTCTTCCTTAATCAAAAATTCAGTAGACTTCCCCTCTTAGATTATACTCATGATACTCTGAAGCCCATGATCATTATTTTGTAATTCCTTCACCACCTACATCAAACTTAGCTTGACTTGTAGCTCAGCTAACAAACCACTATCATCTTGTAGCTTCAAACTAATATGCATCACCTTCAAAGTTGACATAAACTTTCAACTCAAGGCATCTATAACCATATTAGCTTTCCCAAGATGGTAATCAATAAAGCAATCATAATTCTTGATCAATTCTATCCATCTTCTTTGCCTCAAGTTTAACTCTTTTTGTGTTAATAGATACTTCAGACTCTTGTGGTCAATGAAGACATAGCACTTTTCCTTTTCAAAATAATGCCTCTATATCTTTAAAGAAAACCCAATAGCTGTGGTCTCCAAATCATGTGTCGAGTAGTTTTTGTCATGATTTTTTAATTACCATAAAGTATAAGCAACAACCTTGCCATCTTATATGAGTACATAACCTAACCCATTCAGTGAGGCATCACTGTATATTGTGAACTCTTTTCCTAACATTGGTTAAACCAAAATTGGAGTATTGGTTAATAAACTCTTGAGCTTATCAAAACTTTCTTGACATCTATTATTGTAACACCCGTGTTTTGAGGCTTCGTGAATAGTGCCACTAGATTCAAGAAGTGTGCCTAGGGTACTAGGTCACTTGTATGTAAACTGAGGTAGTGACACTAGTCATGAAACTTTAAGGGGCTTTAAATTGATGAAAAGGTAAAATTTAAAAATTTAGTAGAACTAATAATTCATTTTAGACTGTAAGCTAGCCTTCTAAGTAATAAAAATTTTCCTAGCTAAGAATATCCCGGGATATGCCTGGATGGACTTGAAAATATTAGACCTTAAAGCTCAAAAATTCCATTGAGTCCATTGGTGAAAGAATTTTTGAATTCCGAGGTCATTTGCAAAATCTCAAAATTTTTGAGGTTGGCATGCAAATTAAGGCAGTCAGAAAACTATCCTATCAATGGAATTTTGCCGCAAAAATTTATGAGCATATAGAGGGGATTAAAATATGAATTTTAAAATAAACAATGTAATTTTTTAAGGTCCATGTGAATTTTTGTGAATTTCTAAAGTTTTCTAAAAGATCGAGCCATTTAGAGATGGTTCGGGTGGCTGTGGGACCCACCCACACTTGGACATTTGGCCTAAAGCCTATGCCAATTGGCAAAGCCACTTGACAAGTGGATTTTTCCACTAAATAAAAGGGAAGCATTTTCCTCTCTTCTTTGATAGAAACTAATGCCATATTTAACAACGTTCCCTATTTTCACCTTCATCCTTAAGCCATTCCTAGAATTTTTGCTCACCTAAATTCATTCTTTGGTGTTAAGGGGCTAGAGGAAAAAGAATCACAGCAAAAAAAGGCAACCATGAATTAATGAAAAATCTCATAAGTTTCTTTGATAAAGTTCCTTAGAATTCATTAATTCTTTTAGGCTAAAAATGGTTGCTTAGGATGCCTAAGGTTTAATACCAAGTGGTTTAATGGTTTTTGAGGTGATTCAAGAAGAGAAGAAGCTTGAAAGAGGGGAGAAAAGGCTTCTATGGCAGGCTAAAAGTGTGGAGTTAAAGGCTTGAAGTGTGGAATTTCCATTTCTTGAAGTGTGAGGTAAGTGAATTCAAACATTCACTTCATGCCTTTCAATTTTAGTAACTTCTCTTTAGGTGTAAGGATGGATTAAGTCCATAAACTAGCTTAGAAACGTAGTTGTATTGAGGTATGGTAGTATCTAGCTTAATGGCATTTAAATTGAATGGTTGTTTGATGAAATGAAATGAAGCCAATGTTAAACCCCTAGTTGGTTAAGAGATGTGCAAGGGTGTTAGGGCATGTTTGTGATGCTAGATGTATGCTAATAATGCTTGATGCATGTTTATAATGCTTAAGGTATAAATTGATGGTTTTGATGTTGGTATGAAATGGAATTGCTTGTGAATTGATGGAAAAGGGCATGTATGGCTTATGTAATGGCATGACATGCATGGTATGAGGTATATATTTGTGTATATATGCTAGTATGGTGCTGCTTAAGATGTATGTAAGATAAGTGATGCCAAAGTGCATGTAATGGTAATGAATCCCTTAGTGGCCGAGAGGTATAAGTGCCGTAGGGAGGTATGGTAAGTATGGCATGTGGTCAAGCTCAATGTACATGGGTGATATGAGATTATGTGCATGTAATGCATGATACAGAATTGGCATAAACTTAGTTAATGTATACCTTAAAATGGCATGTAATATAGTGAAGAGGTAAGAAAATGGCATGAAAAATGACTTGAAAAGGACCTTAAAACTTGGCTAGAAATAAGGTATGAAAAGTGGCTTGCATTTGCCTTTAAGGGCTATGGCTTGTAAATGAATAATATACCTAAATTATGTGCCTAAAATGGCTATTGTTGTGTGATAATTTGTAGTGGCATGTATGCCTATATTTTTGGCTTTTTAAATGGTGTAAGTATTATTGGCTTTAGGCCTATGAATGCATGAAATAAATAGTGAAAACTACACTAAAAAATAAGGTGAAATAAGCCTTAAACTGCTTGCCATAATGACCTCTAACTATCCTAAATGACCACTACCTGAACCAATAATATCATTGGATAGTAAATGGCATGTAATTATGAAATATTTATGAGATAAAGTCTAGCATAATGTACCATAATTATTGGCAATTACATCTTTGAACATATTTTCTAAGAATTCACCTGGTACAATCTATTTGTGGACATACTAGACCGGGCTAAATTTCAATGGTGCAAAAAATATTATAACTATCTTTTTTTTATCTAATAATATTATAAAAGATTAATTAGTAAAGAATGGACACAATTTGAGGTTAAATGGCCCATTAGTTAAACACTTACTGGATAGGTTGATCGGTCAACTTACGGATTTTTAGGAGCTGCTACACTGTCTATTTTCCAATCAAGGGAGATACAGTGGCGTAGGTCCCATTAGGGCCACTATACTAGTCTATTGGATAGACAACTTTCTACCCTTGCCATATGATGGCAGTATTGATTTTGCCAGTACAGCAATGTAGGTCCCGGATGGCCACTGCGCTAGTCTATTGGACAGACCAGTCAACTGGCCAGGCATAGTTACACTATCATAGATATTCAAAATAGTGACAGTATAGCAGTGAAGGTCCCAGAGGGCCACTGTACTAGTTTGTTGGATAGACTAGTCTGCTAGGCAGACCTAACCTCGTTATCTGCACCTTGGGTGCTACAACTTAATCGGGTCGATGCAGCGGTCAAGGTCTAAAATATAAACCACTTTACTAATTTATTTCCCTCTAGATCTATTGTTTGTCAATGTTGTCTTTCTAAACAGGCTAGCTAAAATAAATTAAATATGAACAATATAACTTACCGGAATCATTGAAATATAATATAAGGGTATTTTCGTAATTTTCCATTGATAATGTTTATTGGCTTAATTAGTAAAGATTATGCATGTAATGGTTAATAATGATCCTAAAACCATAATTTAC
>CANXYI011136813.1:0-10856 GCA_948208565.1 Hura crepitans | reverse complement strand
CGGACCTTAAAGATGGCATTATAGTTCACACAGACTAAGAAAGTATATCTACAGCATTATCAAATGTAAGTCTATAACCTGGTGTGGTCAAAGTCCACTTGGACTAAATCATCTTAAGTCTGCCTGGACTAAAGCTATTTTGAGTCCATACGGACTAAATCATCTGAAGCTCACACAAATTGTAGTAGTGGAAAAAATCCATGGATAAACATACTCAAGGGGGAAATATAGTTCAAAAGAAAACTAAAATTGTATATACATAAGATCAGAAGTTTAAAAGTTCTAAAACAAGAAGGCAAAACAATTCCCATTCGAACATGAAAAGAGAGAGGGGATGCCTCCTATCCTACTCCCTAACAACATATTCTTCCTTTGTGTCTTCATCATCAAAGGAGATCACTAGCTTCTTAGCTACCTTGAAGGCTCTTACCTTCCTTCGAGCCTCACAAAGGGTAGTAACCTACCTTGATAGTTCAACCTGCAAAAGAGTGAATGATCAATGCATAACATACATGACATACATAATTGCATAAAATTAGCCATAACAGAAAAATTGCTCACAGTGAGGACTTAGGTTTCTTATAGCTCTTCAGAAAGCCTCCACCACCCGAGCAGTCCTCTCCACAAGAGCTCTCTTCACCTGATCAAAAGAATGAAGCATAAAAGTATAAGTGACATTTCAAAATCCAAATAATACAAATGGCTAGCCAAATAACCTCAACAAAGTAGTATTTTTTGACATAAAAGGAATTGGCCAGTTCTTCCCTATATAAAGATGAGTAGAAGATAACTCCCTATTGACATTGTAATGTATATATCTCAGCTTAGGGATATCAATCAAGGCACCGATGACCTCACTAGGTAATGAGGTCTGACCAGTAGAAAAACCTAAAACTTCGCTCAATGTTAGGAGAAGTGAGAACTAAGAACTTGGAGAACTGGGGGTAATTCTTGGCCATTTTTGTGATGAAGATAGGCTAACCCCAAGAATAGCAATAGCCTACGATGCAACACACAAGTTAGGAAATACCTCAAAAATGAATTGAAAGTTATGAAACACACTTGAGATAGAGGAGGACCCGACATATAAGAGACTTGAGAAAGCAAATAAGTAGAGGCCTATGAAGTGTTGCTCTCTGCAATATCCTCTACTAATGTGGCCTCAAGAATCCCTATAGTCATACTCTACATGAACTCTAAGTTGTCTATGTATCTTTTAAATATCATCAAGTAAAGAGGATTCTGAGGAACAAGGCATGCATCAGGCCTCATTTGCTAGTTCATAATCCTCTCTCCCAAGAACTAGCAGTAAGCTTTTAGAAAATATGGCGGGAGGATAATTCTCTAATGAAGTGTAAAGAAGTCGGCAATTCCTTAATAGGAAAAACCCACCAAGCCAAGTCAACCTACACAATCAAGTATCATTTATATGTGACTAAATGGCTAACAATGAACTTTCTTTTCATGTGTAAGAGATACTTACATCAGTCTAAACCCTAGAGCTGAGGTAGTGACGATGTTGTATTAAGGAAGCCACATTCTAAGGACCTAAAAATGGTCGAACCCACCTATCCATCACTGAGTAGGGGCGAGGCACGTCCAGTTCACAAAGGCAGGCTAACAAGTGATGCTCATATGCCCACACCTAAAAGAACGAAAAATAATAAAAATCATAAAAAGGCTTCAAAGAAATATAAATAGATTAAGGCGTGTCATTTACTAGTATGCTTGATATAAAGCCCTAAACAAAAAGATGGCTCTTCCTAGTCGAAACATGCATGTCTAAGCTTTGAAAGTTCTATCCAAGAGATGAGCAGCACCAGTTCCAGCCACCAAGTTTGTCAACCTCCTTCAAGAATGGGAGAAAGCTCCAGCTCATTATGCCATTTGCATTAGCCAAAAGGGTGGTACCTAGTAGGTAGAGAATGAAATAGTGGGTGTATTGATCAATCTCCAACTAGCTTGAAGGGGCCTCATCCACCCACTTCTCATGTAAATTAGTGCATCAAATGCTTTTAGCTCGATCTTAGGGGATAAAACCTAGGAACTCCTTTACCTCTTATAGCCTCTATGAAGGATGGCGATAGCAAGCATCAAACACAATAGCATAGCCTGTGCATAGTACCCTAGTGATGAAAGCCCAATCAAAGGGAGTTATGGTCATCTCTCTAAAAGGCAGATGAAAGGTATGCGTGGTGTCTAACCACCTATCTAGCAATGCCCTCAAAGATTGCAGATCATAATGGAAGTCTTCACTAACAAGATGGTCCATAAATGTTTAGAAGATGATAGTTTAGGCCCTATTCTTCACTAGCACAGGCATGGTAGAGTACCACTGCTGAGGTCCCAAAAAAGTACCCCTACACTTATAAAAGAAAAAGAAACAAAAAAAAGAGAGAGGTTAACAAAGTACCTCTTAAAAGTGAAGCTCATGCTATAACAATTTTCATAATTAAACTAACATTTTATTCGTTCTTATAGGATCAACTCAGAGTTCAATCCACCACTCAGGATTAACTCAAAGTTCAATCCATTATTTCAAGTTCAGCCTTATAAGCTAATCCACTATTTTCATATTAACCCAGACTTTAATCTACTATCTCTAGAACAACCTAGAGTTTAATATGCTATTTTGGGTTCAACCTTATAAACCCTTTACTAATTTGGGCTTAGCCTTGTAAGCTAATCCACTATTTTGGGTTTAACCTCGTAAGCCAATCCACTATTTCAGGTTTAACCTCATAAGACAATCCACCATTTTAGGTTTAGCCTCATAAGCTAATCCAAAGTCCATAGCAAAGCATACTCAATAATAGTCTGAGTAGAAGAAGCCAGCAAGTAAGTATTCTTAACTCATATACTTTGATATGTACTATTGTTACTCAGCACACATCAAAGTGGGGGTACCTGTAGATACCTCACTCTTAACCTATGATGATAGCTAGTGTTAGACTTTTAAGCATGGCACACACCTTCAAAAAATAGGTTTGCATGAACCTATTAGACAATGTCCGTATGGACTAAATATATAAGGTAGGCCAAAACTTAGCCCTTGAAACTCAAGGACCATGTATGCTAAAGCTTTGTCTGCACGGACTAGTATGAACAAGTCCACACAGACTTACTAATTGAAGAAGCTTTTTTGGAGGAAGAATTCTTCTTATTAAGTTTAAGAGTCAAAATCCTATTAGGATTGGGACTCCTTTTTAGATGAAAAAAAAAACCTAAAAACCTAAAATATAAATACTACTCTTTAACCAAAGAGAAGAAGAGGCTAAAAAACTTACTTTTTTGAAAAACGTATAAACTTAAAGCATATAGAAAATAATCACACATCTATTCACCAAACAATTTGAATTATCCTTTCAAAACCTTCACACATTCATCTAATTTCATGAAGAGGACACTTATTCAAGTAATGTATGAGGTCCATTATTTGCTTGGTATTATTTTTATAGGCCTATGATCTCTGAAGATTGGTTTGCAAGTGAGGAGATACTTTGTTATTCCCACTTTAAATCATGAAGAGTAGGCCATTGTGATGAAAGGTGTAATAGAGTATTAATCCTTATGGTCACATTAACTAAATTATGTTGTGTTAGTCAGCATTAAATGAGTTTGATTGTAAGCATGATAAGGTCTATATGGACCTAGATTCCTTGATTATAAGTATAATAAAGTTCGCACTGACCTATTTTTCTTATGTGAACACGACGAGTTAGTTCGCATGAACTCACATCTAATAAGTATGATTTCATATTTTTAGCATCTTCTTATATGCTAATAGATATTATAGGTCATTCCACTTATATGATGATATCATGTGTGAAAGTATGTATTGATATGTAAGGAATTATTCAATAGTCTGCACGGACTCCTTTTTACAAAGGCTATAGTCCATATGGATCTAGAGGTGATAAATTATATTATAGTTATTTAAGCTTTGCCTTGTTTATATAATTAATTGTTCTTAATTTATATACCTTGATTGTGTTCATATTTTGTCCATTTTATGTTAACATTCATATGCCTTTGATTTGATATCGTTTGAATTTATTATCTTTTGAGTCATTGACTAGACTTGCTTATTGGACTGATAGTTGGGATAGATATGGCCTTTCCTTAGAGATAGTCTGCACGGACTAAGGCTAGACCTTCATAAGGTCTACCAAACCAATCAATGAAAAAGCGGGACCATTTTAGTGCTTTATTCTAATTCTTTTTTTTATGTACCTATTATGTATTTTAGCTTGTTTTGGGTTTGTAATAGATAGTTTAGAACTTATTTTACATGCTAAACCTTAACTTCACATTAAAATGGTTTTCTACATAATTAATTGGTGTTTTCTAATAAAAATGGATTTAAGTTTCCCTTAATCAAAAGTCTTATAAAAATAATGTATTTTAATAACAGCCAATCTTCTAGAGATGGGAGTTGGGCAATTACCACTAATTCCTATGGAAAATACAAGCCATTGTCAAGTCAAATAACTAACTAATCAATTACCTATATTTTGGATGAGAAAATGTGTTTGTTATATTCTTTAAACATCACAATTTACTTCTTTGAAAAGGTGATGTGATTGATTTAAACATAATGCATGCTTGATTGATAAGGGACCAATAAATATTACAATATACATGGACAACATATTATAGGGGCATAAATAAGATTTGAAATTCTGAACCTTTTTGGTACAGATGATCAGAGGTCCTAGTGTAAAGGCCAAGTGCTGACTCCGCTAACCACTCCCATCCCTAGTAAAAATATCATAATCTCTACAAATACCTTAAGGTATAATGGTATGAGGTAAAGAAGTAATGGAAAATGACCAAATGAATAGTAAAAGAAACTACCAAATGAATATAATAGTACGTAAAAAGACCTGTAACTATCTAGGGAAATAAAAAAGACCCATAACTGTCTCATAAAAATAAATTAGATGAAATGGGCTAATAACCATGTCCTACTGACATGAAAATAATCTAAATAGATGACTAGTAAAGGAGAATAAAATTATAAGTTGATTAAACTTAAAAAGAAAGATATAAAATAGAGCTGCACTTTCTAAAGTGCTAAAGAGTGAAATCACATGACAAGGGAAAAATTATTGTTAAAGCATAATTTATAGATAGACAAAATTGAATGAATGAACAAATGATAATTGTAGGGAATTCAGGTATAAAAGTGAAAGTATATCTGATAAGACATCAAATATATTCATATGACATAATTATTACAAAGAGTATCATAATAATACACTTAGATTAACATTGAGTATTACATGTAATAAAGTACCATCAAGATCCTAATAGTAAAGAAGTAAAATACCAGACATGGAAAAATAAGTTATCATCTTATAGTAAAAGAAAGAGATAGCATGGTTTAGGAGAATAACATATTCTAGGACAAATGATAATAAAGCAAAAGATATACACTTTCACATGAAAAAAGGTACAAGAACCAATAATAGAAATGAGATAAAAGAGGATTGGATAATGTTAACAAAGAAAATGAAACATGAGTAGGGAATATGAGAAACTAGTGAAACTGGGATGACACTGAATGAGTAATTAAAACTACGAGATGAATAAAATGATGGTAATTTTTTTGTTATAGATATTCAAATAATTAAAAAAATGAGTAATGGTTGTATAGATAAATAAAGTGGATCTTAGCCACTAAGTGAGTACACTGGATAGGTTGACCAGTTAACTAGGGATTAGCAGCTACTAGAGGCTAGGTCTGAATAGATTCTAGCCTATGTTTAGTAGGTGCAGCTGTTGAGTATTCATTTAAGCCTACATGCTTCGAGTATTAAGAGGTCTATAGACTAATCCGTGCTACCCACTTGTGGATATCGAGAGGTCCTACGAGGTTGATCCTTACAATCCACTAGATATGTTGCTTGTGATGGTATGTATTAGGATATTGGGAGGTCTCATAGGACTAATCCCTAATATCTATTTTTTTCGATATTGAGAGGTTCTGAGGAACTGATCCTTGCTATCAAATAAAGGGTGTGTATAAACACTGAGGTCCAAAATGTGGACCATTGTACTGGTTGATATTCATCTGGTTCTTAGACCAGGTAGTGCATCTACTGAGCCAAAAATGGTAGCCACTACATAATATGATTCCTAATATCCAGTGGTTCGGAGTTCTTTCTAAACCTTAACAGTTATAACTAGAATAACTAAGAATCTTGAATGTATTTAATGACATTAATAAAAGGACTATTATCTTAGCCACAATAATTGAGACAATCTGTGAATAAAATCAATAAGAATAAGAGATAAGCTATAAGAAAGTACTCAATAAACACATACAATTTGGGGATAAATCCTTAAGGAAGTAAAGGACTCATGGAACTACAATGGATGCTAAAAGCATACAGGAAGGAATAAGTTATAGAAGGGTAAGACCATCATGAACAAACTTTGAATGGATTACCTAATCAAAGTAAGACATATAATACATTCCCTATCAGAATGATAAAGGACTTAATCATGTAGGCTGATTATGAAATGATGAAAATAAGTTGATAAACTATCTAATCAAATTAACATGACTTTTGGAAAACATATTTACATGAAAGTATATTAATGAAAAATGATGCGTAAGTAAGCACAGAAAGAATATTAGAAACATAAGTTAATGGTTGATATGAGGTAGTATGAATAAATTAGTGAATATTCTTAAAATAATTTCCTAAGGACTTCAGATGATAGGAAAGTCTACAGGTAATTACTCGGGGGTTGATTAGTCTATTACTGGATGTTTGATTGTATGTATGGTTGAGTTTATGTTACAATGTATGTTTGGTTAAATTCACCATTGAGTGTATACTCAGCATATCAGTTGTCCAATGTGCAAGAAATAGAGTAAGGTGACCTATAGTATAGCCAAAGACTATCCAGGTAAGATAATGGCTTTTTCTCTATTGGTTATGTGTTAGTGGATAGAGGCACTCATGTATGTTCTTATGGGTTGTTGGCTAATATTATGCTTAGACAATTTATGTGTTGGCCTACAACTAAAGTAAAATAGTTTATAGCTATAGGCAATAGTTGATAATTGGATGTCAGACTAGGTGTATGAATGTCATACACCTAAGAAGAGTACCATAAACCATTGATCTTTTTATAATGGAATTTTTACATTGAATAGGATTAACCTTAATAAAAGTTAAATGAAAGCCACCCAGGGGAATCCAAGGATGGGTGACCTCTAGAAAGTAACATCTTTTGCCTATTTTCTAATAGAATAGGCTGGGGGTGTTACATTATAAGTTTATTATACCATAAGGAATAATGACCAAGGGATAGATTGAAAAGTTAAGCAATATCTAATAAAGTTATAAAATAGTCTGCAAATGTTATAGAGTGCAGATGTGGAGCAATTTCAAGATGAGTAACCTAGTGGAAAGTGTATCGCTTGTTAGGTTTCTTTGAGAGTTCAATAGAGGGTGTCACACATGCACTACATAAAGCAAAAATATGCATATATACATTAAATGGCCATTTGACCAACATGCCTCTAAGCATTAAAAACCCTCACTACAAGCATTTTACATTATATCTAATATCAAATATAGACATTTACTTCAATTTTTAAACATACATCATTCTTATCATGTATAATGTATAACATATATACACATAAATCTATGCAAGCCATAGTCATCCTATCATTATACATGATCTCCATCATTCTAAAATCATCAATTGGCTTAAAATACATATGCAACATCATTAAACATGATATAGATGCATTTAATCATCATACATTTCCATTTAAATATAAAAATGCTCATTGTCATTCATTAACATGCATTAATGCATATTCAAATTACAATAAATTATTTTGATTACACTTACTTATAGAGTTAAAACACACCTATGAGGACTATTTGGGCCTTGCCTTTCCCTTTTTCCCAGGTCTTTTCCATTTTTGCAACTATCTATAATAGGCTCAATATATAAAAAACCATAGAAAATCAACCGAAGCATAAAATGGAAAACCAAAAATATAGAAATGCTCTTGAGCACTTAGGGAACTTTAGAAAAATATCAAAACTCAAAAAAACTTACTCGATCAAGTTCATGACATTATTCACTAAATTTTAAAACCACGTTTTTTTTTTATTTCACTTGAAATTTAGGCCAGAAATCGAGTCTAAAGGCTATGCAGGTTTAGATTTTTGTCTCGAACATTGCAAAATGAGCTAAAATTAAAGCTTAAGGAACCAAAAATTGCTTTTCCCTCTTGAAGAATGGCATCAGCTTCTTTGTTCAAAGGTGGAAGAGGACTATTCTTCTTTTGATTAAAATTGGACCCTTTTATTGTCCTCTTTTTTTTTTTTTACTTTTCTTATCTCATCTTTTACATCTAGGAATCCCTTAAAAATGCATAAATAAAACTTCAATTTCCTCTACAAATTGATGATAAAAAATCACAAAAATTCGATTAAAAACTTAACTTTTAATATTACCCTTTTTTGAAAAAAATACTTTTTGATCTCTAAAAATTCAAATTATAGTGCTAACGAACTGTTTGAAATATTTGCATATCAAGTTGCAATAATCCCAAAATTTTCTAAGCAACTTTTGAATATTTTACAATTAAGCTAAAACTAGGTAACTATTCATGTGAAACTACCATAAAAACTTTGTTTGTATTTTTTACCAATTAAATGACTTTAGTTTAGTTTCAAACATTGCCCAAAATTATTTTATGATTAATACTTTAACTCAATCACTTTAGTGTATCCCAAGTCTTGACAATACTATTCATATCTTGAGAAAGCACTATTCATAACATCGGAATTTTTGGGCATTAAAAAGATGTTATGTCTCCATTGACCACAAGAGCTTGAAGTTTCTTCTAACTCAAAAAGAGTTGATTTTAAGGCAAAAAATGTGGATAGAGTTAATAAATGATTATGATTAGTTTATTCACTATCATCAAGGGAAAGCCAATTTTGTAGCAGATGCTCTTAGTATAAAGTTTATATAGGCTTTAAAAGTTATGAATGTTAGTTTGAAGTTAATAGATAATAGAAAGTTGTTGGTAGAATTACAAGTGAAGCCAAGTTTGTTACAACAAGTAAAAAATGGTCAAAAGAATGATCAATGGCTTATGAATACATTCAGTATGATTTAAGAGGGAAGCCTACTGAGTATGAGATAAAGAATGATTTTGTAAAAAACCCATACTACACCTTATGCTATACACCTTAGTGGTACCAATATGTATTAGGATTTGATGACAGCTTATTAGTAGCTAGGCATGAAGAGAGATGTAGTTGAGTTTATAACTAGATGCCTGACTTGTCACCAACTTAAAGCTCAGCATCAAGTTCCATTTTGATTGCTTTATCCTATAGAAATACCATAATGGAAATGGGATAGGGTCACCATGTATTTTGTAGTTGGCCTACCAATGATAAGAAGTAAGTGTGATTTAGTGTGGGTAGTGGTTGACAAATTAACCAAGTCAATGGACTTCATACCTATGATAATGGATTACTCCTTATAAAAGCTATCATAGTTGTATATTGTTAAGATCATTTGGTTTCATGGTGTACCATCGTCTATTATTTCTAATCGAGATCCAAGGATTACATCAAGGTTTTGGAAAAAGGTCTATAATGCCTTAGGTATTTAACTAAATTTTAGCATGGCCTTGCATCCATAAATGCATGGTTAATCAGAGAGAATCATTTAGGTTTTAGAAGACATGTTGAGAAGCTATGTTATTGAGTTTAAAGGAAATTAAGACAATCATTGTCACATTTGCAACACTCTAAGTTGGCAAATTAATAAGTTTGGATTCCAAGGGAGATTTAATAGAGAGTGATGAAATTACTTTAAAGAGGTTTTATTAGCACAAATAGGGAAATAATACTAGGACAAATTGATTAAATTAAGGAATTTTCAATAAAATGATTCAGGGATTGGTATTTATATCGATAAACGATAATCAAATTATGTATTTATGAATATCATATAATAAATTAATTAAAGGGATTAATTGATGGTGGTTACATAGGAACTTGAGTTATAAGGACCTAATTCACTAATTTTAAGAGAAAGGTAAATAAAATTAATTAAATGATTTATTTGAAAAGTAAATTATTTCTAAAAAAAGAGAATCTTCATTTAAAACCTATTTAATAAGTCGATTAGAAGCTACTAGAAATTTTAAGGTAGCTAAGATTGATTTAATAAGTGTCAAAAGATATATTAATTAAATAAAAGAAAGGTGCAACAGTAAGAAAAAAATTAGGGACAATGGATCTAAGTAGAATAAGAAATAGCTAGTGTGAAGGATGACCTTTACTAGGAATAAAGAAAATGGCATTTTAAGGCCTTGATTTTAGGGAATTAGAGAGAAAGACTAAATTATTAAGGAGTTAGGAATGGTAAAGGGAGAAAGGGAAATTGCAAAATAAACTAGAAGATGGCAGCGATTTAAGTGTTATTGTTGATGGATTATAATACTATTTTGATAGCATAAGGAGGCATTAGTCCTACTATAACAATAGCTAATGCTGCTAGCAAAAGGAACTAATGGAGAGTAGTATGGGTCATTGCTATAATTGCGGTAAGCTGCTGTTGTTGTAGAAGTGGGCATCAGTGAAAGGTAATGTAACACCCCTTTCCCATTATATTTGAATAGGCAAGAAGTATCATTGGACTGTTTAATCTAATTCACCTTTCTCTTCCTTATCATACCTAACTTTAAAGTAAGGTACTATTCATGTTATCGTCATGTGTTACCAGACATTTAATCACAATCGAGCAGCATAACGGCTGCTTTATTTCCTAGCCAAGTTTTTAAACCTGTAAAA
>CANXYI011136732.1:0-10714 GCA_948208565.1 Hura crepitans | reverse complement strand
TTAGTCAGTTACATATCTTCCTTTATAAATATAGTGTAATCTTCTTCTTCAATATGACAGAATAGAATTCTTTAGATTCTTCATTTCTATATTTGATTTTGTTCAATTTTCCCTTTAGATAATGCGGATTAAGAAAATAATTATTCTAATAGGCTATACATGTATATTTTTTAATTTTTAATGATTTTTTTTAAAATAATAATGTCATATGACTTGATCCGTTATTTGTAACCTAATCAATTTAACAAAGATCCATTGAGTCATGACTATATCCAATTGATCTATTTATGACCTGTAATTTTTTTTATTTATTTATAATTTGATATGTTTTTAACTCAATCTATCATGATCAATATAAATTATGCAATTATGTATTTATAACATCCACTATCAAATAAAAATAATTATTTCATGATATATTAGTTATATATATTTTTTTTTTGGAAAACAAAAATATACTTGTGTGTCTCTCTCTATGTAATGTACCCTTCTACCGTTACTGTTAGTTCTGTAAGATCAAATATTTCTTCTTATCTCTGCTAGAATTGCAGTGATTCAGAGGGTCGGAATTGACAATGGTAAGTTTATTATTGCTAAAAAATAATTTAAATTATTTTAAAAAATTAATTACACTATTGATAAATATTGTTATATCCTTTTTTTAATATTTCTTTTAAGTGCAGTAATTTTTATTCTAATTATTAATAACTTAATCCAATATTTTATTGGCATGGACTTTCCTCTCAAGAGCTATAGGCATATTAAATTTTCAATCCGAGCCTTTGTGTTTTTTGAACCTCAAATCTTCTTTTAGGAATCTCATACTATATTAGAATTGTGAAAAATCACAAAATTGAAATAGATAATAATGGATTTATGGATTTTTCATCGATTTAAATGACTTAAAGGTGTTTTAAAATTAATTACATTAATATTGTAAATTTTTATTAAATTTTTAATTATATGATATGAAATTCTTTCCCAATTAAATGAAATATAAAAGATGTAAAAGCTTTTTATCCTGTTAAATTATTAAATAGAATGAGCATGTGCTAATTGTTTAACAAGGACTGGAAATATGCCGGCCAACTACCCTGTTGACATTTTGGAAAAAAAAGACAAAAAAAAAAACCTACTCTGACGATTGGTTGGGAATATTTAAATATAAATTTGATTTACGTGTCACATTATTGAAAAAAATACATATTATATATATATAATCAGTAATTACGGTCTCACACCTCATTAGAAAATTAAAATTGAATTAGGAAAACACTAATTTTTTTTAAACATGACAATTTTCTCCATTAATAATATTTTACTGTTTTTTAATATATATAAATTATCTGTCACAAATCAATCAATTGTTAAAATTAAGGTTATTTTGTTAAAATTACAATAAATTGAAAAAACGAATTTATAATTATTGATTCATCATTTTTTAATAAAATTCTTGAAATTATTATACCACTATTGAATATATGTTCTTAATTATTCAGTTTGCAACTTTCTTCAATATATTTAACATAATTTTAATTTTTTAATGATGAATTTCACGCGATTGAATTATGAAAAAACATAACAATGCACGTGTTTGATCTTGAGCTATGCATATAATAATAATTCAGGTTGTAATAATTAATTATTCGACAGCCCACCTCAAATATTGGATAAAAAAATCATATCTTTATTTTTTAAAATGAAAATAGATGCGGTATCGTGCCGTGCCATTTTTCTATTAATTTAATTAATTTATAATTAATCTGGCATGGACCCATTCCACAGGGGATTTGAAACAGCTGATAATACTTGACCAATAAAAATAATTCCTCAAATGGAAAAAAAAAGGTTTCTTAGTTAGGCCATTTGGTCCCAACAATTGTCGCCCTAGAGCATACTGATTTTGACCATTGAAACTAATTAAATTTCAGAATTTTAAGTCCATAAATGAGTAAGAATTTGGTTTCATTGAAAAAAAAAATATTTATGTACCTTTATTAATATAATTTTTTTTCTTAAAAAAAATTAAAATAGCACATCTATGCATACAATAAATTATTTTATTTTTCATTACTTAAAATATTAAATTTAAATTTAAAATTTCTAATTAAATGAGAAGAAATTTTTATTATCTCATTTTATTTGTTGAATTATGAATAAAGGAAAAAAAAAAAAAAGAAAACTCATCTATAAAGACCTGGCTAAGTGATCCTAAACCTCATTCTCAAAATCAAAACTGAAAGTTGGCATTTGAATCTCTCTGCATTTCTTTAACAGTCTCTGATATGGCATTGCAGCCAACAGTCTTTCAATCAAACCCACTGAACCAGAATTTCCTTCCTTTTTCAAAAATACCTTCAACTTCCTCTAATGGCTTCGCTTTCTTTTCCAAAACCAAGTCCTCCACTTGTAGACCACCACAAGCTTGTTTAACCCCAAAATCACAGCCAGAAGCTCGTCCGTTGGCTCACTTTCCTCCTAGCGTATGGGCTAATCGCTTTAACTCCCTCGACTTCAATCAATCAGTAAGTTCTTCTTTCATCTTATGTTATTTATTTTCGGTTCAAATTACATACTCATTAATAAATAACTTACTATTTTATCCTTTAAATTTTTGCAGAAATTTGAATGGTATGATAAACAAGTAAACAAGCATAAGAAAAAGATTATGGATAAGCTATCAGCTAATACTAGTAATTATGAGGAGAAAATCATATTGATTGACTCGTTGTGCCGTCTTGGTGTATCATATCATTTTGAGGATGTAATTTTAGAGAAATTAAATCATATTTTCAATTCCCAACCTCATATTCTTGATGAAAGAGATTACGACTTGTATACCGTTGCACTTGTCTTCAGAGTTTTCAGGCAGCATGGTTTCAAAATGTCTTCTGGTAAGTTTCTATTAATTACATATACTAGCTAAAAGTTTGGTAATTCATTCGGTAATTGACGCGATTGCGATGGGATTATGAATCGTCAGATGTTTTCAACAAGTTCAAGGACAGTGACGGCAAGTTCAAGCCAAGTCTAGTAAGTGATGCTAAAGGTTTGTTGAGCCTCTACGAAGCAACCCATCTGAGCCTGCACGGAGAGGAAATTCTAGACGAAGCCTTGGCATTCACAAAGGACCATCTCAAGTCATTGGCAGCTGAGGCATCTCGTCATCTTAGAAAACATATAACCAATGCCCTGGAGCAACCTTATCACAATGGAGTGCCAAGGCTAGAGGCTAGGAAATTCATTGATTTTTATGAAGCCGATGAATCTCGAGACGAATCTCTACTTGAGTTCGCCAAGTTGGATTTCAATAGAGTACAGTTGCTACATCAACAAGAGCTCAGCCAATTCTCAATGTAACTTATCTTTTTTTTTTTTTTTTGGGATTGAGTGCTAATACATAGGAAGATCAGATGGATAATCTAATTTAATTTTGATAATTATTGTAGGTTGTGGAAGGACTTGAATCTTGCAGCTGAGATTCCATATGCAAGGGACAGAATGGCAGAAATTTTCTTTTGGGCAGTTGCAACATACTTTGAGCCTAAATATGCACATTCTCGAATGATCATTTCTAGAGTTGTTTTGCTTATATCACTCATAGATGATACGATCGATGCATATGCCACTATTGATGAAATCCATACCCTCGCCGATGCAGTCGAAAGGTTTATACATATATTTTTCCAATTTTCTATATACATTTGAAATTAAAATTTTCATTTCTGACAATGTAATGCTTCAGGTGGGACATGAGCTGTCTCAATCAGCTGCCGGATTACATGAAAAAAATGTACAAATTGTTGCTGGACACATATTCTGAATTTGAAGAGGAGTTGGCCGAACAAGGAAAATCCTATAGTGTCAAATTTGGAAGAGAAGCGGTAATATATATATATATATATATAATTTAATTACCATAAATTATTCACGAGATTTAATTAACTTATATTAAATTTAATAATATAGTTTCAAGAACTAGTGAGGGGATATTACTTGGAGGCTCTATGGCTGGATGAGGGGAAAGTGCCATCTTTTGATGAGTACATCTACAATGGATCAATGACCACCGGATTGCCTCTTGTCACCACAGCAGCTTTTATGGGAGTTGAAAAAATTAAGGGAACCAAGGAATTTGAATGGATGAAGACTAATCCAAAACTTAGCTATGTTTCTGGTGCATTTATTCGACTAGTCAACGATTTAACTTCACACAAGGTAGAATATTTTTTATTTTTTGATTTAGGTTAATGATTCATTTTTTTGAATTTAATAAAAAAAATATTTTTTTTGGAAATAGACCGAGCAACGAAGAGGACATGTAGCATCTTGCATCGATTGCTATATGAAGCAACATGGAGTGTCGAAAGAGGAAGCAATTCAAATTTTACAGAAAATGGCTGCTGATTGTTGGAAGGAAATGAATGAAGAACTAATGGGACCAACTCAAGTTTCTATAGATCTTCTCATGCGAGTGGTCAATCTTGTTCGACTAACAGATGTTAGTTATAAATATGGGGATGGATACACCGATTCTCAACAGTTGAAAGACTTTGTTAAAGGATTGTTTGTTGATCCAATTTCGATTTAAACTAGAATAATTAAATCTGTTTTTTTTTTAATTTTTCATTAATATATTTTGTAATTTCTCCCTTATATGATAAAGGAAGTGTTGTATTTAAATGCCTTCTAAACAATTAATTATGTGCTGAATATTTTTTCCTAATAGTTTTTTAATTTGTCTTACTAGCATATTTTTCTCCTATCGAGAACGATAGAAGCCCAATGATTACTCTTCATATTATGATATTATTATACATAATTTTTATGGTTTTTTCAAAACCTTTTATTATATTTATATTTAATTTTTAATTTTTGTGGTATTTTTATTTATAAATATTTTTTTAAATTAAGTATTACATGACCTTAAATTAGAGATTCACTACATTTTATCCATATTATTCGAATATTTTTACGGTTATCAAACTTTTTTATTTGCATTTTTCCAACTTATGAGATGGCAGTAAATCTGTTCAATAATCACTCCACTAGGTTTGCTTGATCTTCATGGATGCCAGCCTAACTTTTATATCAATATTGAGAATAATAGAAGTCCGGTAGTAACTCTTCATAATATAATATTATCTGTTTTAAACTCATCAAATCCTTACAATTTTTTTGAAAGGTCTCATATAATTAAAAATTATGAATTTTCGTTCCTCCTGCACTTTTGTTAGCACACCAGCATCCTCAAAAGAATATCCACGTATGTTTTCAACCGAAGAATATTTGTTCACATAGAGTATCTTGCAGCTATAATAATAATAATAATATTATTATTATTATTATTAGCTACTTTCATACAGTTTTTGGTTTGGTGGAGGGTTTTGTTTATCATCATCATCATTATTATTGCCTTCCTTATTGCAATTTAACTATACCTGTGCGAAGAGCAAATCAAGAGATCTATGGGTTGAATTGAAGCTGGATTGGCATGGGAATCTCTTAGTTGCACAATAATTTTAAATAATTATTTTTTATTTTCATTATAAAAGATATGATGCTGAAATTTGAACTGCTAATCTTATAATTTTAATCAACAATACTTAAAAATTATTGATAATGCATCATCCAATACATTTATAATTTGACGCATGGAGAGATGAAAATATTTTTTAAAGATGTTTTGGAAAAAAAAAGTTGGAGAGCCTTCATAACCCTACCAGAAATATGATATACGACAATAATAAAAAATTGTTATAGTATATATTAAAATTATTGTTATAGATTTATATTAATAATTTTAGAAATATTGTTTTCGTCTTTGTTGACTTAAATTTTAAAAAACCATTTAAATACTTTAATGTTACAATGAAATTTCTTACAACAATTTAAAACGTTGTAAATATATTGATTTATATAATTTTGAATAACAATTTCAAATATATTATTTAAAATATGTTGCAAAAAGGGTCATTATATTATAGTATTAAGTTGTTCCGTAATATATGAACTTATAATGAATTTGATGTTTGTAAATTAATAATTTAGTTTTTATATGATAATATATTATTAATTAAATCCATAAATATAGACGACAATAACACAATTGGAATTACTTCAAAAATTGGAATTCAAATTTTTAATTATTATGAGTCTATATTATCAATAAGAGCAGCCAGTTAATAATTGAGTAGTGTCTCCAGCCAGATGGATAAAAATAATAAAAAAAAAATTATGACCAGTCAAAAACGAACCCGACAAGCAACGGCCAACTGCAGGCGCGTAGGTCTCCAATGAGGAATAAGGCGACCTCTGCATAATTATAAAATTAGTATACTGGACGGCTGCTTGTTCATTTTTCATGTGAAAGACAGTAAGATATCTGTATTTTAAAGCCATCGAGATGGAATTTTGCAGTTGCCATAAATAAAAAAAAAAGAAATAGGAAATTTGCATCAAATATCAACAAAAATCAAGTCAACATATGGGCTCTCAAGATAATTTTCTAGGAAAATCAGTATTTTATTACACTGTTTTATTTCAGGAGGGCATCTATATTGCCGTAAATCATCAGAATTTCATGGTTAGTCAACTTATACGTCTACTTCTGTTTAAATAAATATTTTTTTACTTTTTACTTGTTTTTTTAAGGGTTGTTGTGCCGGTAAATTTCAAATCGTTTTCTACTGGTTAGCCTGTCAATGTTAATAATAAAAATTTATTATTTTCAAAGTTATTATGCTCCGTATGGTATGATAAATCAAAAAATTATTGTATCTTCCAGTTGATTTGCAAGTCAACAAAAGGCTCCTCAAACATTTGAAAAATAAGTAAAAGAAACGAAATTCTAATTTAAGACGTCAAAATCACAGGCAGATCCTGCCATTTTGGAATTTAAAATCCAACACACAATCCAAAATCGATTTAGATTTACTTAGTTGGATTTTTTAAATTTTAATTTGATTTATTAGATAATAAAAATTAAATAGATTAAATTAATTGAATTTTTAAAATAATATTATTTTAAATATTTAAAATAATATTATTTTATATTAAAATAATATCATTTTGATTTTTTATAAATAAAAAAATTTAATTTTTTGATTTAATTTTTTAAAAATTTGATCAATTCGATTTAATTTTTTATATCTAATTCTATTAATTCAATTATTTTTAAAAAAATTAATATATTTGATTTAAATTCAGCCGATAGAATTTTCGCTTCTGCTGCCATTTTTCCTTTTTTGAAAAATTAGGATAATAAATATGCGTTTTACACAAAATAATAAATAAATTCCCATGTGCAGAATAATGAAGGTCCGTGTGCCCAAACCCATGCTGCGTGATGGGCATCAAGTCATCGATCAGTAAAAAAGAAGGAAAAAATTGAAAAAGAAATAATAATAGGGAATGGGGTTCAAATCAGAAGGTGATACGGTCAAATTTGCACGAAGCATCATTGCTGTACCCTTCGTGCCTATATATCGAAGAATGAAATGCAAATTCAAACATCATCTCCCAAATTAAACACAAACACGAGAGTGAAGAGTTGAGTCCGATAGCCATGGAAGAGATCCAATTCCCCTCTTTCTTCAATTTACCATTTCTTTTCATAACTTCCTTCTTCATCTTCCTGGTACTCAAATTATGGAAGAAACCCAAAATGAATTTACCACCAGGGCCGTTCCAGCTACCTATAATAGGAAGTATGCACCAATTAGTTGGATGCCTACCCCACCGGCGATTAGCAGAGTTATCCAAGAAATACGGGCCAGTGATGCTGCTTCAAGTTGGTGAGCTTACCAATGTAGTGATTACTTCAGCAGAAGCAGCTAAAGAAGTTCTTAAAACCCATGATGTTGTATTTGCTCAAAGGCCTAACGTCTCTGCAGCAAGAATCATCAATTACGACAATAAAGACATTGCGTTTTCTCCTTATGGACCCTATTGGAGACAATTGAGGAAGATGTGTTCTCTCGAGTTGCTCAGTGCCAAACGTGTTCAATCTTTCAGATACATCAGAGAAGAAGAAGCAGCAAAAGTTGTTAAATCGATTGCTTCTTCCTCTTCTACAGCCATTAACTTGACAAAGATAATCAATGCTGTGACTTACCGTGTTATATCAAGGGCTGCCTTTGGTAAGATATGGACTGGCGAAGACGAGTTTCTTGCTGCTGTGGAGAAAGTAATGATGGAAGTGGGACAAGGTCTTAGTATTGCTGATGTGTTCCCTTCCATCAAATTCCTTCCTTATGTCACTGGGTTGAACAAGAGAGCAGCGAAGCTATCCAATCAAGTGGATAAAGTGTTTGAAAGCATCTTGAGTGATCACAGATCTAAAAGAGCTCAAAACAAAAATTCTGAAAGCAGAGAAGGAGAAGATCTTGTTGACGTTCTTCTGGATTTCCAGGAAAATGGCAACCTTGAATTTCCTTTGACAGACGAACACCTCAAAGCAGTCATCATGGTTAGTACCTTCATAAATTGTACAGATTTTGAATTAATATGCAAAATTTACAGTTCTAATAACCCAATTGATTGCAGGATGTATTCATTGCTGGAATGGACACATCCGCGACGACGACAGAATGGACGATGACAGAACTGATAAGAAACCCAAGAGTGATGGAAAAGGCTCAAGCAGAGGTAAGGAGAGTGTTTGGTGGAAAAGGGAAGGTAGAAGAAGCAGGACTTCAAGAACTGCCATACCTTAAAGCGGTAATCAATGAAACACTGAGAGTGCACCCGCCAGCTCCACTCATTCTTCCAAGAGAAAGTAAAGAGCATTGCGTGATTAATGGTTATGATATACCAGCTAAATCAAAAGTGATGGTTAATGCCTGGGCACTTGCAAGGGATCCAAAGTACTGGAGTGATCCTGAGAGTTACTATCCAGAGAGATTCTTTGAGAATCAAATTGATTACAAGGGAACTCATTTTGAGTTTATCCCATTTGGAGCTGGAAGGAGAATCTGTCCTGGAATGTTATTTGGAGTAGCAGCCATTGAACTTCCTGTTGCCAGTTTGCTATACCATTTTGATTGGAAACTCCCTGATGGCATAAAGCCTGAAAATATTGACATGACCGAAGACTTTGGAGGTGCAGTCAGAAGGAAATATCCTCTCCGTTTGATTCCAACTCCATACGTTCCTGCTAAGCTCAATTAATTATAATCTCCTTGGATTAGGAGAATTTTTAATCTTTCTTCTTTGTGTTATCGTTGTGAAATATAATTACCACCCCTACATTTCCTTTTTCTTTTTTTTCCCGTTCCTCCATCTCTATAAACTTTAAATATTTGCAGCAATAATGTTCATCATCAGTTGATATATATAAATACACAAAGAATTACTCCATTCGGATGGACTGAAAAAGAGAAATTTGTTATAAATCTTCTCCAATAATTTTTCTTTTAATTATCACTATTCAAAAATAATCATCATCTGTAATAATTTTCTTTTATTTATTTAAGGATTACTTAGAAAGGTATTGCTATGAGATTTTCTTCAGGAAATTTTCCAGGGACTCTCTTCTGCAATCTGGTTAACAACTAAATTAAATACAAGCAAATCCCTTTGCTTACGGACATTGCGATAAATTAAGTACAAGCCAGTGGTGCACCTACCGTTAAAAATTATGATATGTTTTACAATTTTACCTCCAAAGTTTTTTCCGCTTTGCAATTGGCCCCTCCTTCCATCTCATTCTGGATCCTATACTCTTCAAGCATACACAAAACTGTTGTATAGAATTGCATATTCAGATATTATTAGAACTAAAGAAGTGGTTTCATATTCAGAATCAGAGACTATGCCTAATGCAAAGTGGGAAGTGACAAAAAGTTTCACACCAGAAAACTATTGGAAAATTACAGGGTCCATAAAAGATATAAAATAGTAATATGGGGAAAATCTTAAATAGCCTATGCCATCAGGAAATAGCCCATTTCATGAAAAGCCCAAAGACCTTTGCCCTTCCAATTCTACAGAACGGACCCATTTAGTTCAAGGATGATTGAGCCCACGAAGTCGCAATATCAATAAGGAGGAAATTACATAATATGCACTAATTTTAATCTAATTTATATAAAAAAAATCTATAAAAAAATTTTATATTTTAAATTTACATTTTTAAAAATTTTTAATTTCAAAATTATATTAATTTTTTTATCTTTTATATAGTATACCATATTATACCGTTTTATAATATCTACTGCATAGTGGTATAACAGCATATTATAATATATTATATCAATTTTCATATTATTATACGCTACTATTGATATTTAAATAAATATTTGATGTGCGTTAATATCTAATATAATTTTCATTCTATAATAAAATATTAAATCCAATTCAACTCACATGAAAATTAAAAAATCAATCAAAGTATAATTTAATTAATCGAATCATACTTATGTTCTAATTAAATTAACATTATATTACAAATGAATTTTTTTGAGTGTGATAAAGTTTATAATCTAGATTTTGATTTTTTCAATTATAATCTAATGAAAGAGATTCGGTTAATTATTGTTTAAAAACCTAGATAAGATCATAAACAATAATTTATTAATACATGGTTTTAAGAAAATACAGTAAAAGAACAAAATAAAGGACAAAGTAATTGAAAGAAAATGATGCAAAGGAAGTGAAAGAAAGGAGAGGGGATTAATTTGTTATATTTTCGATAATGAAATGAATTTTTGTG
>CANXYI011136604.1:0-13314 GCA_948208565.1 Hura crepitans | reverse complement strand
TTTCTATCTTGGCAGAAACGAAAGTGGTATTTTGCTAAATAAAAGCCCCAGAGAAATCGAATGTAGTTCAAAACCATTCATACTTAGGACTTTGGGACCTACAGAAACTATGCAAAATCTCATTTCATATAAATTTCCTTCACTTTTAGCATATTTCTCTAGAAAAGAAAATTGCTCTCTCTTTCTATCTATCAAAATTTATAATGAATGTTTTGCTTTTGCATTACTCGGAATCATGTCCATTGATGCTGAACTGGACTGGAAATGGATGAAATGTTTGCATCAACAGGATTTAATTCCAATATGTTCAACACCCAAAATTGGGCACATTCAGCCTATTTATTTGCCAGTTCAGATGAGTAGTGAGTAGCCTTTTTCCCACAATCAAAACTCGTATAAGAGTCTGATGTACTCACGAGTCACCTGAAGATCAGAAAAGAAAAATTTCAGCTCCTTATTCAAGACATTATGCAGTTTAGGAAAAGGCTGACTGAACAGTTAGAAGTAAAGCAAATACAGTGGAGAAGCTATTCCTTTCTTTGGTTTTGTACAAGCCACAGATCTTTGACGCCTGAAGAAAATAACAATATTACCGCAAGGGAGAGATGCTGCTGCCGGTTTAATAGCCCAAGCAAGATTACGTGCAGGTGCATTAATTTAGGAAGGATTATATAGCGTTTAAAAGTCAGTGAAATAAAGTAAACAACAGTAATCACCCAATTTTTCGGAATTTCATGTAACCCAGTTAGTGTATTCATAAAAAAATCCATAAATCTGCACAGATCAAAAAGCTTCACGCACAAATTTTGGGTCCCTGGTGTTAAAACTAGTTTGAGAATAGTAACAGGATGGACTCAGACTCTAATCCAGTTTTTCATATATGATAGTCAAAATCATTCAACAAATGGTTCTTCGACTTGCTAGTTTCATATTTTTCAACAAATATTGGGGAAAAGGCACGTTGGTCAATCCAAGCCAAACAAGATTTCACATGCATAGCAAGCCTACAACAAAGTTAATAACCAATATTCGTAGTGTCTAATTTAAAGTCTTCACATAAGCTAAAGGCCGAAAAAGCCATTACACCAAGAATAGAATGTCACTCGGGGTTAAGGGAAAAGAAGTGATTTTTTAGGTCAAGAAAGTAGAATGTGAAGGGCAGGTTCAAAGTGGAACATGATGGATGCCACCATCCATGCATGACAAATTAAAAATCAAAATTGTTATTATATAGGTCTACGAATCATACAGTTCATGGGTGTTACACGTCTAAATCACAAATTGAATCTCCAATGTCATAAGATTCACTATAAATGCAATCTAAATTAGCTTTAATAATATATGGAGGGGTCATCACCTAATGAGTGATTGATAGAGCAAAAACCAGGTTGATCTGGTTTAATTTGGTGAACCAAAGTAGTAGTCAGCTGGTTCGCAGATTTTCTTTCAGTCGTTTTCTGCATAATATTCAGAAGGTCAATCGTGATACGTTACAAGCATTATGTACTCCAATGTTCAGACAATAGATTCCAAGGGCATCATGCACTAGAGCTCATGCTTCTCTTGTGCTTCAAGCCTTTATGATTTTTAATATAAGACAAGCATGCCTAGTTGACTATGGTTGGAAGCCCTATGAATGCTGGAATCCAATTCAAATTGAAATCTAAGTGGAAAAACTCTCCTGTTAAAAACCTATGTGAATTGAATTGGAACAAACAAAAGCCTAAGTTCAGATTAATAACCGCTGTTATGCTACACTATACAAGTCTACATTACAAGGTGAAACATCAAAGTACTAACTGCAATCCGCTATTCCAAAGAAAAAAATAAAATAAAATAAAATAAAAAATCATGTTTGTGAACAGCCAAGCAAGCGATTTAAAGCAGACAGGAGTTATCCAAATCAATCAAATTAGAAAGGTGACTGGCTAAGCTGCAGTAGACAACTAAGTTTTCTGGACCAACAGAACAGCAGCAGTGGTAAGAGATACATAAGTTCAGGTTAAGTAGCCCGTGAAAGCTGCAAAAATAACATATTGGACCCGCATATTGCCAATTGATTTTTGGGTTTTACCAGAGCTTTCATCCATTGAATATTTAACAGTTAATTCTTAACTTTAGCCTAGGAGAGTTAAAGGCTGGTAAAGAACAAGTCAAAACACAAAGAAGTATCAAAAATTTCTTCGAGCTCATTCCACGATATACAAGTTTCCATTCACTGAAAGTTAACCCTACCTCAATCACATGTATCTACCAAATAAAATCCCACTGAAAATAATAGCTCCAAACCATTTATTTGACACAAACCTGCAACCAGGAAAAGTAAAATTTTAAGAAATTATCAAGTTAAAAAACAATATATTCCAAGCCGAAAGTATTAAAAAGATAAAAAACAATTATAATATCAATAGAGAAAAAGTTAAAAGCATATCGGAGAATAATCAATTATCCTCTCAAAGAAACCAAGAAAATAATCCAATGACCTCTAATCACATTGAACATTAGCTGAAAACGTATAAGGGGCCAAAGAGATTATTTATCCCAACAAAATTGTAAAGAAGGGTTGCAATTCTTGAAATATTTGAGTTCTCTCCCAGATTGATACTTCATATTACAGCAAAAACTTTGTAATACTGTGATATCAGAGTTTGCTCCTGTCAAAAACTCAGCATTTCATTTTCCAAAATCTCTCTACTCTTTACAGACATATATTAACAAAAGAATTGTGCTACACTAAAGCTCATAACTAATTCAATTGAACGATTATGTCTATTTAAGTGCAAAAGAAAGTCATCTTGCACACCATGTGCACGTTAGAATAAATTGGAGTGTCAAAGCCAAAGATACTAACTGAGACATCGTTAAAATCATACTTCATATTACAGCAAGAATACATACTTTCTGTTGCAATCAGCCCGGCATGATAGGTCAACTGTCCATATTTGCCAAGCTAAATGTCCAGAAGCAGCTGCCAGAAATGCATAAAATGGCCACCCTGCTCCATATTTGAACATTAAAGAACTCATTACAGACATCCAACATAAGTAATCCAAGGAAATCAATCCTAAGGTGCTTAGAAAGAAGACAAAATACCAATATTAGCATTTAGTCCACTAAGGGCAAGACTACCAATGCAAGCGATACCAAACCCAGTGATCCATTCCTTTGTTGAATCCCCAAATCTCAAGGCAGTTGATTTAACGCCTACTTTTAGATCGTCCTCTTTATCCTATATTTAAGCACCAAAATACATGATTTCTACAGAACTTTTTTCTCTAGTATAATTTACACTTTCTTTACTAAAATATAACTTTCACATTATAAAACTTAAAAGTATACCCAAAATAGTAATCAATTAGACATCACAAAATCCCTGAACTGTGACCTTTGAAATTATACAGTTGCATTTATTTCATGACAAGAAGCAAAAAGAAATAAATGAATAAAATAAAACAATCATTAGCATTTGCAATTCTTGAAATTTATCCTTAACCTCGACATTGGCAAAAACTTCTTCGGTCATTTGTCTTAAAACATTGATAAATATCACCACCTTGTCAATCACTAATCAAGTCAGATGCAACAGTAGCAGTAGGGGTGTGCACAGTTAACCAATTTTTCAGTTAACCAGAAAACTGGTCCAGAACCAAATCGATTTTTCGGTTAACCAAAATAGATGATTACCATTACGGTTTTTATTTTTAGAAACACATTTACAGTTTAGGTTTTTAGTCCTGGTTAACTGGTCTATATATTTTATATCTAATATTTATACCTAAAATTTTTTTCTTTGCATATTTTTAATCTAAAACTCAAAACTTATATAAGTTAATACTTCAAATTATATTTTATACTCTAAAATAAGATCAATTACAAACACACACACACGCATGCACACAAAATAAATAAATATCATGATACATTACTCTCTAAACTCTTATAATACAAAATTTTACTAAACAAATATTAGAATTATCTTCTTGTTGCAATCATATATCCGTGCTTATGTGTACAAACATATTGTTTTTAATTCCATGTTAAATATATTCAATTCTTGTAATTATTTACGAGAACGTTAATGTTTCTTTTGATTTGTTATTTATGTGTGCTATATTTGGTTTGTATTTTTATTTTTTTATTTTTTTAAATCTAATGGTTAACCGAAAATTATTGGTTAACCAAAACTGAAAAAAAAGCCAAAATGAATAGACCAGTTAACTAGTGTTAATGGATGGGTAACAATTAATAATTTTGAAAGACTGATATTAATGGACTTACTATTTTTGCTAATGGACCATTGACCAGTACGTGAACACCCCTAAGTAGCATTATGGAGTCACCAGTTAAGGCTAGAATAACATATTCAGAGAGGATAGGTGAGAGTACGGGATCCTTGCCAATCTCACTAGAGTAATTGAAGTTTTTAGCTACATAATTGATCTGAAACTTTCTTTACTTATTTTATAATTGATTTTGAAATTTTCGAAGTTGAGCTAGCTCCTTTTTCTTCTTGCTGATTTTCTTGAAACAGGAGTATTAAGAGTTTTGTTGGTACAAAGTATAATATTCTACAAAGGAGCACCAGTTAAGGCACAACAAAGAAATCAAAGAGGAAAGTTTAGAAGTTTCCGCAAGTACAAAATCATGGCCAATTTCACAGAATTAGTAATGTTTTTAGATGAAATCGGTTCGAAAATTCCTTTTCTTTCAAAAAATTAAATTGATTTCATTATTTTGGGTTTGAGTCAACTTCTTTTACCCCTTCATGTTTTTGTTGAAATAAAATGAATAAGGAAAAATTTTATCGGTGCAAGTATAACTTTTTTACATAAGTATTATGTGCCTTCTCAATGAACTGGTCAAATTCATTACTGACACAAAAGGTCAAGGATGAAATTTATAAAATTAAAAGAATTGGGTAGAACTGGAAAAAGAAAAAAATGTATATATTATTGATTTTGACACATATATAACTGATAATACAAAATAATTAAACAATAATGTTCTATTTGAGTCAGAAACAAAGAAAAATGAGTCCAATTTCAGCGCTGTCTAAAATTATCATTGATATCAAAGGACTAAGCTAGAATTGGAAAAATCTGAAAAACATTCATAGAGTAGTTTGAGACCAAACAAAGTCGAAACATTCATGGTGAAATGTCCAGTTAATCAGACAGAACATCTGAAGCTCAAAAATAGTTAAATACCAAGTTTCCTCAACATCATTATTCTAACAAAAGCAGTTGCTTGGCTGTTCAACTATAATCATCTAAACCACTAAAGAAAAATCATTAAACTTTTAAAAGCATCAGGAAACACTAACATATAAAAATGTTTATTCTCTAGCAAGATAAAATATAAGCAGTGAATAAAAAATCAAAAGCCAGCCAGGAAATTTAGCATTTAGCAGATTTGAATAGAGTCGTGGCAAATTAAAATTTGTATTGTATGATGAAGTTGGAACTCAAAAGACTAGTAATCAACATAAATCATGTTATTCTACCTGATGTGCATAAATTGTGTCATACACAAGGGTCCAAAATACTCCACCCATATAGAGCGGCAACAAAATAGCTGGATCCAAACTTCCTGTTATAGCAGACCACCCTAACAGAGCTCCCCAGTTAAATGTTAAACCTAGAAATGCCTGAGGCTGCAGCACAAGTCTCATTTAGTACATATATAGGCTATTATTTATATAAAAAAATTAATTAGAAGTGAAAAAAAAAAATTGTAGCTTTACCCAAAATGTCAACCTCTTCATGAGGGGATAAGAGAAGACCAGCAACAAGGATGAAGCTCCCAAAACACGGCTGTTGCAAATAATAAAGAATCAGTTCTAAATAATTAAGTACATTAACACACATGCTGCAAATATGATCTACATTTATAGCAATATAATAAGTAAAAATGGATGTAAGACCAAGTAAGATAAATTATGTTTAAAAACATTAAACGCAAAACTACTGAACCAAATGTCATGACAGAAATAAGGACCATAAGTAACATTGCACGGCTATTATATAATTGGCAACAGCACTTTAATTGCTAGGCAAATCAGCATTGTCATTCTTCATTTTCTCATTCATAACTTCAGAAATCTACTTACAAACGAGCAACTACCAACCAATGAACATGCTTGCTATTGTAATTATGGAATATCTTTGCACGATTGTGTTCTTTGATGGCAAGAAAATGTGTATGTAAATATAGTAATAGATAGATTTTAGGTCAATCCTGGCAGAAACCGAATAACAATGTTCACTACGACTAGGAAAGAAGGTAATTTCTATCTCAAATAACACTGCAAAAGGTCTGCTCTCTCCTATTATTACTAGTGGCACTGACCTATAATTATTCAGTTGAAGAAGAATTCCAAGACCCAACATCAATTGAAAGCCAAGAAAACAAAGCCCTTCAAATGGTGACAAAACACCACTTGCAACTGGTCTTAACTTTGTGCGTTCCACCTGCATTAACAAAATATTACCATATAAAAATCACTAACATCAAAAAAGACGTGCACACACGACCCTCGTAGTAACTATGGAAGTTCATGTAGGCTAGAGACAAACAAATCCAAAATTCTAATAGCCAGTGGTTTAACCTCTGTCAAGCCTGAATCATACATCGTTCAAAAGCAAACTTCAAAATGCAATTACAAGATAAGCATTTACAAACATTCGTGAAAACTATGTTCGAGTATAGGTACTACATGAAATACAATTTTGCTATGAAACAATAAGAAATGGCATCTACCTTGGTATCAATATCTCTATCAAGTAGATCATTTATTGTACATCCAGCACCCCTTAAGAGCAAAGCCCCACAACCAAATAAAGCCATCATCTTAAAGTCAGGAAGGTGCCCTCGGGATGCTGCCAATGAAATAGACCTTGAGACATAAAAAGTGATTCATTCATAAGTAAAAATTTTAAAGATTAGCCATGACTTATCAAATTACAGGCATCAGTTTGTTTCTAAACTCTGTGCAAGCAAGCATGCGTTCAACAATAAACTACAGTCTAATATGGCAAAAATTTAAACGTGAACTAAACTGGTGAGGCAAACAGAAGTGGAAACCAGTATTCAAATAAGTTTAGAACCTGAGATATTTTACACAGCTACCTAGTGTGCATTACGTTCATCCTTCCAGTTTAAACAACCCCACCCTAGAAAAAAAAATGGAAGGGTTTAATAAACCATCGGGCGGTGGTGGGATTGTCTTGTTACCATGGGCTCCATTTGTTTCACAGAAAATAACGTCTACAAAAATTAATTTATCGAAAATGAACAATTCTCTGCTCTCTGGTTAAACACTGAAAGCAGAGAGATCGCATATGTTGGGAAAATGACTATTATTCATTAAAAAAAACCACCTTGAAAACTCCATTTTTTCCACTTTTAGTTAATAAGAAGAGAGAGAGAGATCCTAAATAAAAAGGTAAATTACGTTGGTCACGCGCAATTGACTCCATTCTAGTCAAGAATGACTGTCAGAAAGGGTCCTGAGACTATAAGGTACAGTTTATTTTCTAGTTCATAAGTTTGCGGGACGAAGAAAAGCCATTTTTTGCCTCCCACTTAACATAATAAATCATTTCCCTTCGAAACGAACTAGTTTTGCCATTAACCATAGACTTCCTTGTGTAAGCCAAACACTGGACAAATGTTTTTGTGCAAAAACATTATCTAATGTGTGAGTAAACAAATAACTTTCTGAAGCAAATAGTAACAATATAACGTGCTTTTGATTATTTTCTTCAAATTTTAAATAATACTGCATAACCAAAGAAATCACACCTAGACAATAAAAAGAAAAACATACCACATACAAGGCCAAGCAAGCAGCCAAGTTCCAATAGGCTTATCAAGCCGAGCAAGCCGGGCATAAGGACGAACCTGTCTGGGCAAGTGCAAGTCAATCCATGACACCTCTTGCTCCTTTGATAACCCTCTATTCTCCCGGTTATCCTCATTCTTTGGGCTTGAAAATGTGGAAATTCCTTCAACAAACCTCAAATTCGAATATATAGATTTCTTATTCTCGTGTGAAAATTCGAAACTGGGTGGAGCCCAATTGTAAAATTGGGTAAACTGGTTAAACTTAGGGATAACAAAAGTAGTGTTAGGGTTCAGTATGGGCGTGGTGTTGTCGAAGAGAGAGAGCGAGGAAAGAGAAGGTTTAAGTAACCTTCTTGTGGAGCTCCGTGAAGCAAAACAGCGTAAAAGCAACGCCATTTAAAAATACAAACCTAACAGACAAGAAAGAGAACATAAATCAGCAAAATTAAAATTTCTGTAGTCAGAGAAAATCTACAAATACACATAAAGATTCCATTTTAAGTTTCATTTCACTTTAATTCCCTCATAAATCAGAGTTCGTCAATCTAAGCTCATAAAAAAGTGTTATATATATATATATATATATAGAGAGAGAGAGAGAGAGAGAGAGAGAGCGGCATAGCTTTAGCTGGACCAAAATTAAGAGATTACTAACCTCTCAAGTGGAAAACACCATCAAATGTGGGAGGTCAACGGCAAGAAAGAAGCACATTGACCGGTTGAGTGGCAGTCGGCAATGAAGCAGCAAGTCTCCAACGGCGACGAGAGGTAGCTTTGAAGGAAAAATATAGTGAAATGTTAAAATAGCGAAGGAACGGAGAGGTGAGCCGACAACAGTTGCAGGGGAAGAAAACCAAAAGAAATCAATTTTCCTTTTTTTAAAAAAAAAACATTTTTTTCATTTAAATTTTGAGAAAAAAAATTTAAATTTTAAATTAAATCATAGTGATTTACTGTTTAAATTATCGACTAGAAATGACTAAAAATGCAAAGTAATGATTTTTCAATAATTTAAATTGTAATTTTTATTTTTAGAATATATTTCAACAAATTCAATACGTAAAATTTTTTTGCAAAGTGAATTTTTATAATCTCCTAAAATCCATGTAAAAATTTTAACACGTTGAATTATTTTTTTGAGAGTATTTTTATACTTCTTGTGTTCGGTTTTTAAATAATATTGATATGCATCAATTTCAATTTATAATGGGAAGATTGATTGACAGGATGATATTATCAAATTGAAATAATTAAAAATTAAATTTTATAAAATTTTTAAATTGAAATTGAACTGAATATTTATAAAATCAAATTATATTAAATTATAAATATAATTGAATTACATTAAACCGAAGTTTGTTAAATGCATGAAATTTTTGGTATAAAGTAAAGTAATTTTTTTCATATTTTGATTAATCAAATCAATTAACTAAAATTTTTAAAAATTATTAACCGAATTTAAATCGACAAATCAAAATAATTAAATTAAAAAATCAAACTAAAACGATTAAATTTAATTTTTAATTATAATCGAACCATACTTACTCTGCTTAATATATTTAAAATACCTTAATTCTATTTCCTCTTGAAGAGGTTGAAGCTGAAGTCAGGCTTTCAAGCTCTAGATTTGATGCAATTATTTTCCAAGTATTAATTGCGGCCATGGTCAGAAATAAATAATTTAATAATAAAAAATAATTCAACTATTAATTAATTATAAATAAAGTAAAAATAATAAAAAAAATCTAAAATTTGGGTTGCTTTGCTAGTTGCAATTAATTATAGCTCTCATAACAGCAAATGCTCTGTTTCCACAGGTTAAACTATGATCAAAGTACCCACTTCCTACTCCATAAACTACATATTTTTCTGGAAAACAAAAACCAACTGTATGAAATCTATACTGAATTATATACATTGGCAGGAGCTTGCAAATTTATATGGAGAGCTGATATGACAACCATATGCCCAGTGACACAATGCCAATAGTAGCCAAAGCTTGTCCCAGCTCAAAAAACACATTCTGTTGCTCAATTGGCAACTTTTGCCACTCTGTTTGCCTGTGGGAAAATTCAAAATCAAGAACATAAGAAAAATAAACAAGTGAACAAAGGTAGTGAGAGTGCCACAAGGTTGAATTTCAGAAGAAATGAGACAAAGAATGCACTTTTCTCTGTGTGATAAACCATCTAAATATTTCCCATAGCTGTTCAAGCAAGTAATGCATTATCTTATATGGAAAAACATCGGCTGAATAGATAGTGAATAAGCTAAAACAGCAATTCATCCATTTGTAGGGGGAAACTGCAGAATAATATGAGAATTGATAGTCATGCTATTACACTAAAAGTCTTTAAGTTATTGGCATTTGAGTTCTTTTCAGAAGTATGAGGATATGAATTTATACCCTTTTTCGGAACTAGACAGCAATTGAACAGGGAGAAATAAATATTAGAACGCGTTAACCAAATTATTCAGTCAGCACAACTAGGATTTGTACGAATGAAGAAGCATAATGTTAAATAAGATGCAAGTGCAGACAGGCGCATACCCCAAGTCAGCAATAACTATGCTGACATTATCTTGTGAACGTAGATCCTGCAATATAATCAACTCGATATTGTTAGAGCTTATAACTAATCAACTGGAAGAATATTAACTGGACTGTGTGCATGGAGAATATTACCAGAGCTGCTCGGGCTAGTTCTTCACAAGCCAGCTGAAAAATAAGAATAAGAGAAAAGTTAGCTCATGTAATCAGCCATTGATAGCATCATCTACTAGACATATATGTTAAACAAGGTTCTTAGTTCAGCACAGGTACATAGTTTTGTTTGTTTGTCTAAACCACTTCTTGATCTCAGTTGGATTTAAAAACAGGATCAACCAGTGAAAAATCTTAAATTTAAAACAATGAGATGTTCGTCTTTAAGTTTGAGATGGATAATAATTATAGAAGCAAAATAGTATAACCTGCACGTCTCCATGTTGCCGAAGTTGGTTCCTAACGAAAGTTACTGCATCAGAACTGAAATGTGTCATAGCAAACAAGTAAGCAACAAAACTTCTTAGAGCTTCCACACAGAAATCCGTAATAATAATACAGCAAAGTTCCCTTTTTTTCAGGTCAATGGGTACTTTTAAATAATGCTTAAGAAATTCATATAGGACGATGAGTCAAAGATGGACCCAAAAACCTGCTCATGTAATCCCATAGACCATCAGATGCTAACAATAGAAATTCTGCATCTGAACCAAGAGATGCTTGGAAAACGTCTGGTGATGCAATAACCAAGTCCCCATTGAATTGCAGTCTGTCAGAAACATCAGAACAATCACATTCTAAAACAATCTTTTATTATCAGAAACCGACTCATTTTAAGTTTATAATAATATTCTGTCCAGCATATCAGCCAGTGAAACTATGAAGTAAAGTAAAATTTCTGTTCTGATAATTATATGGGGGTAATACATGTCGGCTTTCACCAAAATAACTACGATGGTATAAAGATACTTTTAACAAGTAAGTCAAGCAATAACTGTAGATTAGCATTCTAGTAAGAAGCAAAGTTCATACCGAGAACTAAATTTTTCAGACCATCTCCCTTCCTCAACTCCCTTCTGTACCATCCTATACAAGTTTAGACGACAATGTTAGAACATGAATATGCTAGTTTTCGTATACTTGATTATTGTACCAATCAAACAATAGCTTGATCATCATGTTAAGTTCATTGAGCAGGGATTATGAGGACTGAACTCGTTTTTCTTCGTCTTGAACCTTATGTCACCAAAAGCCCGTGATACAGCTATATCCCCACAAATTCTTCCGTTGACAATCTGCACAAGTTGCAGTAAGAATCATTGATAGATAACAATATATTATACAAGAAATTGCAATATGTTTCAGTACAAGGTTAGAGATAGTGAAATTTAGTAAGGAAAATGGGACGAAGCAAATGGAGAAATATAATAATCAAGAACAGAAAAAACACACCCATCCACCTGCTTCTCTGATTCTTTTGATTTCTTGAAGAGAGGCCTTATTGCTTCCATAAGGTCGATGAGAATCAGTCAACGCTTCTGTTTTTCCAGAACGAGACAGGACCTGCGTCACCATATATGCTAAGAATATATGAAAAACTCACACGATATCATTGAAAATCATAAACCAAGAAGAATATATAAATTACCACACAAGAGTCACCAATATGTGAAATGATGAGCTTATCATTTCCAATGAACACAACCGTGGCTGTTGAACCTGATTCATCTTCCTCGTCAATGGTTTCAAGCCTTTTCAAAAATGAAAAACTTAAGTCCTCAATCATATAGTATATATAACCACATTATGCATCAAACTTTCCAAGTCCAGCAAAGCCTGTAATTGATTACCACTTTAACAACTTTGCATCAACATTTTCAAAAGCCTCTTTCAATGCTTTTTTTGTGGCATTGAAATCTTTTCCGCTCAATAGCAAACCGCCTTGTAAGGCTGCAACACACTCCTTGTAGAGTTCATCCCTATAAAAATTCATAAATTCGATCAATCAGAGAGTTGATAGAGCATCCAATTATTCAGTTCAACAAATATTCATCCTACATGTACCCATTAACTTTTCCCAATAATAGAGATAGACCAATCTAAATACTGCAAGATTGCCAGAAAAATAAAATAAAACTGTACTGAAAAAGCCATTTTATTCAAATATATATGAACAAAAAAATATTCCATAATTGAAAACCTGAGGAAATTGACAGAAGAGATGCCACCATGGCCATCAAAAACCCCAGCAAATGAGAACCCATCAAGGCCGTCTGATCGAACGATGATACCATCCTCCATTTCTTCACGTGGGCCCTGAAAGCTTGCAGAGCCCCAACGGATCCCACCCACATCAGCCAAAGAAGACGGCGCGTCTATTGCAATCGCGGAGCATTGGCTTATGGGTCTCAACGGAATAAAGTTGTTAATTTTGGTAGTTGTTTTCGAGTTTGAGCTACCATGCTGGAGCTTAGTCAGCAAGAATCTTTCTAACTGTGGGCTTAATATTGCCATTAACTGAGTTGAAACGAGTTAGGTGGAGGAGAGGAAAGGAGAGGAGGAAGAAGAAGAAGAAGAAGATAGTGGTGGTGGTGATTTTGGTCGACTGAGGAAAGATAAGAGGACGAAGCTAAACCTCTAACTGTTTTAACGATTAGATTCCGCAGTGATTGGAATTAGATTGGACCCCACAAGGTGCAACAAAGTGGGGCCCTGATGATGATGTGGCGACAATTTAGTCTAATCTTTGTCCTACGTGGCCGAACGTGTGGCTGCTGTTGGTTGCTAATATTTCTCATTACCGGCGTATCTTAAAAAAATAAAATTTTTATTATATTTAATTTAATATTAAAAATAAAAATAATCATTAATCTATTAATTTTATCTATGTTTAGTATAATAAAATGAAATAAAAAAATTTGATA
>CANXYI011136536.1:0-13535 GCA_948208565.1 Hura crepitans | reverse complement strand
CGTTTATATATTTGCAGATGCAAGAACACTTCAATAAGCAAATATGCTCATGGTGGATTGTTCTTACATGTACATCTATCATGTCAACTCTTAATGTTGCTGAGACTCAATTTGCTGCTTTGCAAGGCCCGAACCATAACCTATGCATCCATAAGAAAGCTGACGTGCTGAGCAAAGTTGATTAGTGGTGTATTCTAGTATTATGAATTATACTTATGTATTCTTTACAATTAGTTTTGATAACTCTATTAGAGTGTCATATCTAACTCTCTTAGTTGACTTCTAACTTATATATATGACTAGTGTTTATATCTTATAACGAATCTTGTTTGTTACTTATAACTTCTATTCATCTACTCTTATGTATTACTTATGTATTGTATTCAATCTACTTTTATTCTAATCTTGCTCATGCTTCTTGTATCTTTTTGGCATATATCATTTAAACATCTCATTAATCCTCTCATATAAGAATTGTACTACTTCTATCTTGTACCATTGCTATTGATTACTAGTTCAATTTTTCCTTTTATTTACATTACTCTTCTTATTATTCTATTTTTCAAATACATCTATCTTGCATTAGAATTTTAAATATTAATTTTATACTTGCATGATATTCTTATCTTATGTATTGAGTTTTCCCTTCTCCTATGTCTTCTACTTGTATATGTACTTGGGTATCATCTCTATTTAATATTTTCAAATTATAGTTAATTAATTGCTAAGCTAAGTAGACATATATTTAGATTTTTCTCATTACCTCTAGTATACTTGTTAACAACTACATGTACTTGTATTTTAATTATTTATAATAATCTCACATGACATTTATTGTCATTTCTTACATTTAGAACTTTAATAACTACTCGAATTCCACTTACTCTTCACCCTTCAATAATTCTTATAATTCATTATTGATCTCTATTCACTTATACTTTTTTCTTATGTAAATATCATCTATACCACTTTTTTTTTCTTGTTCTTACATACACATATAAATGATGTTATAATTAAATTCCTTTAGAACATTAATGTTCATAATTCAGCTATAATTTTATTCATGTATAATTCTAAACTATGATCAATTAATCATGTTATCATACCTATAATATCTCACTTAGATTTAACTTGATTTATTATTATAAATTTCAGTTCATGTGATGTCACTATTTAAGTTAGAGCACTATAATTTTCCTTCTGTTCAGTCTATCTATGTATGTTTTACCTTGACTAATTTTTTCATATTGTTTTTGCCCCTGATAATCCTATAATAATTATCCATACCAAGATAATGGGACATGTAACATATAAAACACTGAAATGTCTATATAGTAAGTAATATGTAAGGCACAATGTGCCTAAATATCCATGTAACATGTAAGGGAGAAATTCTTCCCAAATAACTGTGTAAGCACTAAAGTGACAAACAAGTACTCTCCAGTTAACCAGTCAACCTATCTTAAGCTATAATTATTTAGACTATTAGGGTATTTCGGTAATTAAATTTATCAGATTTAGTTTTTTTTTTTCATGTATTTATATACGTTTATAGTTTCATACCTTATGCTCACCTGTGGTCAATTATATTCTTACTACATCCTTCTATTTATTTATTCCTTTAAAATATTTCTTATAACTGCTTTTGCTTATTTATCATGTATTACTATTTACAAGTATTATTGTTCTTGACATAACTTACACTTTCATTTTCATATGTGCATGTATTCACATATATTCCTTTTATTATTTCTTTATGAGTTTAATCTAATCATTTTCTAACATATATTTATGTATTTATTTCTTTTCAACTTATACTTATAGATTTATCAATTTGTCATTCATTATCTCTTTTATTTGATTCCTTTTATTTCTTGTTCATAAACTCTTAACTTTTACTCTTAATTATATTTCCATTTTATTACACATCTTCTTATCCATATACAATATCAACATATATTTTCCATACTAGGAATTTAGAATCCTTTAATCATACACATATTTAACAATAAATCATTTAAATGTATTTTCTTATTTCATGTATTAATATTTTCTCATTTGATCTTTTGCTCTTTATCATATGACCCTTCCTTAAACTATAATTATATTTCTTTAGTTACATATACATTCTTTTCTTTATTTCATTTATATTTTCCTATAATCATTTTACTTTCTATTATATCTCTTCAAAATATTTCATCTCTGGTATTTAGTTATCACGTATTTATTCTTTTGATTCTATTTATTTAATTTTATTATTATTTTTATATGTTCATATATTTTCTTTAACCTATATTTTAAGTTGTACATGTAGACATGTTAATTTTATTTACTTAATCTATATAATATGTTTTCTTTATAATTAATCTTACGTATTTCTTATTAGATATCTTCGTGTAATTCCTTATATCCCTCTAATTACTTCTCTAGTTAATTTATTTTATTTTTCTCTAATCATCTTTTTAATCAAAGTTTCTCAATTTATTCATATATTTACATATCTTCATTTCTCATCTAATTAAATTTTAGTTCAAATGATACACATCTTATATAACATTTTTAATTGATCATATATTTATTTCTATATACTTATATGGCTTTTAATTTTACTTCATTACTTTTTAGCTTTTGATGCACTATCTTTTTACATCTACCTCAACATAGTCAAGGTAAATCAACCCTCAAAGAATTTCGGCCCTTATATGACATCTACATAAACTTTCTAAATCTTTAGCATACTTTCAAATTACTTGTATTTCCTATTTTATGCTTCTACCATCCTAAATTATATCCTTTAACATTATTAACATATAAATTTTATTTTTCAAGTTACATCTGGGTGTATAATTTAAATTTCCACTTTTATGATAATTAGTCATTTTACTACTAAAGTTTTTATGTCATATAACACATAATACTACTTAAATACCTTAATCTCTCTATCATTTAGGTATATACAAATTTCGGCCCAATGAGAATTTAGAGGTAAACCTTTTCTTTTCATAAATTTCTAGGCATAAAGAATATAATTTTAGGCCTAATTTAAGTTCTAATTTATCACTTTAATTCAACTAGCTAACACATAAGAAATCACAACTTACATAAGCTTATTTAAGCAAAATTCATAGTAGTAGAAGACACTTACCTCTTTTGTAAGCTCTCATCCATTAAAGTCCTTCTAATTATTCCTTAATTTCTTCTATTCTTGAAATTCTCCCAACTCTATAATCAATCCCTCACATAAAATCCATTAAATTTATCATTAAACACATAACTCAATTCTATAAACAATCATGTACAATTCTCAAATAACTTAGTAGAAGATCAACTTACCCATCCTTGAATGACCTTAAATACTTGTCTTACATCTCCTTTTTTCCTCTAAACTCATCTCCTTTACATATATTTGAAGGGCTAATGAAATATTTTGAAGTAAATTTTCATTTTGGTGTACTATTTTGAAATAAAATAGAAGATTGACAAAAAGGAATTTGAGGGATAAGAGAGGAATTTTCGGCCATAAAAGTGGGAAAGGAGAGCGGAGTTGGCTTAATTCCCTTTGATTATTTTATATTAAATCCCCATATATACATATGCACCAAGGGTTAAGATTAAAAGCAATACATATTTATGATTGTGATTGATTTCATGCGTCCATGTTTTCATGTTTTCTTTTTATATCATTTTATTTGGATGGTTAGGATCTCATATGTCACTATTTGATCCAAGAGTGGATATTGTTTCCTACATAAAAATCTTGTCATGCTTATCTAATATTTTGTTATTTCTCTATTTAATTTTCTTAATTTATTTTTAATAGTTTCATTTGTAAATAAATTATGGCACTATAATTTTCGTATTGTATTCTTCTAATTATTTTAGTATTAGGATGTGCAAGTATCGAATTTTTTTGAGCACACTTGTAGGAATTTTTGATTTGGCCTAAAGGGTTATTATTCATATTTGACTATAATTTAGATTTTACTTTTGATTTTTAACTTCTTATATAATCTCATTTGCCTCTGAAATTATACAATAATTCATCTTATAATTTATTTTTTTATTTGATCATATCAATTCCACTTAGTTATGAGAAATGCTATTTATAGATCGAGTGTCACTATTTATCGAAACCATCTCTAGAACCTTATTTTTTTCACATTTTCATTTCCTCACATGCCATATCTATATTCCATGCCTCTTTACTGGTATTCCTCATATAATTTAGTTACCAAATGTGAGTTTCCAATTTTGTCGTTGACTTTCTCATATAATTCTCCTTTTACCATTTCATTATTTTTCATTCAATTATTCATAACAATCGACTTTATTTAATTCGTATGTTTATTTTATTTCCTATTTTTTTTTTAATTTTAATCCTATCCTAAGAAAAAATTGGATCGAAATTGGAGAGGTGACAAAGAGGGTAAGATATGATCATGTGAAGATTGGTTATCGTCTTAAATTACTTTTATTTGCAAGTTATTATTAATAAAGCTTCTATGCAGGATATGTACTACCGAAAAACAAAAGAAGGTTGGCGTGCTCGAAGTGCCTTTAAGCAGCATCAGATAGACGAAGAATTGAACATATTTGAAGGTCCATTCTCTTTCTTAAAGTTGGATTCCTTTTGTCTATCTCAGGGATGAAGAATTAGGTTGAAACGAATGGAACACATTAATCCAGGCAGTGAATTTTTCACCTTCTGTTGTTTCTTCTAGGGGTAAAGCGCCTGGTAGATTTTTGTACTGCACCTGGTAGCTGGAGTCAGGTATTATTTTGATTTGAATGATGTTCCTGCATTGAATTATTTAGCGTGATATTTATCTTTCTCTAATATTTAGCACAGATGCATCTGTGCTAAATAGATGGTGTTTGTCTTTCTCTAATATGCATTTGAATAATGCTTATACACAGATGCATGATATTTATCTTTCTCTAATATTTCTGTTATAAACTATTTAAATTAGACAATTCAGTGGTTAAGCATTAAGCTTTTGTTTCCCTGCATTACCTTTTCTATCTATTGTTGTCAACTGAAATGCATATTCCATACTAAATACCGAAAATGTTTTTCTTGCTTCATTAAATTTGAAACTTTGTTCTCTTTATGATGTTAGATGCGGTAAATCTTTGTTGGTATTCCATCCTGGAAGAAACTTCATCTTATAGTGATGTTGTTGGACTCAGCTGATGCAAACAGCAGCATGACTAGTCCTTTTATGTTTGCTTTCCCTTTGCAGGTATTGAGCTGTAAGTTATATCTACCAGCAAAGCTTTCACAAGCTTCAAGGTTGATATATTATCTGTTTATATTGAAATATATGCTTTGTCAAAATTTAAAAGAACGCCATTTATATGTTCTTGAAATTTAGTGTCCTGGTACTGCCTTAACTTATTATGGCTCAATCTTTTTATTTGGTTTACGTTGAAGTGTAGCGTGTTTTAAACTTAACTTTCTAGTCTATCAATTAGATTGCGGAGTCTCGCAAATGCGGTTTGCATGACAGAGGCTTGTTGGTAAATAATGTCTGTCTAAATTTTGTCAGTGGACTCTGCACTTGCTTTTTTAATCTGTTTTCCATTTAACTGAGTCAACCTTACTAATTGACGCCGCGTGAGAGTTGCTATCAACTAAGAATTATCAATAATTCTTAGCAAGTTTCAGCGACAGAAACTTAAAAAGAAATTTGCAAACTTGAAACCTATTTGATGAAGGAAAATTAATGAAGTCTCACGAAAAGGCAATAAAAAGAGCTATTTATAGCCTCCAAAACCTAAAACAATGAGGAAATCCGAACAAAAGTAATAAAGGTAACATTAGGCTAATTGGATTCTTATTGAAAATAGGAAAACAAATAAAATACTGAGTCGGATTTTTTCACAATTATCAATTTACTCAGCTTCAAGTTCCAGTAACTTTTCACAAGCTATAAAAAAATCTCACACTTATGAAGTTGATAAGCTTCAAGTTCCAGAAAATGTTCACAAGCAATGAAAAATTTCACAGTTTTGAAAAGTTTCTGGAACTTGAAATTGTGAAACAATCCGACTAGGTTTTTTTTTCCTTACTTTCAATAGGATTTATAGCTATTTTACTTTCTAAAGGAGTTTAATTTTACCTTTTAGATGGGCTTTTCTTATTGTTATAAGGTTCTTGCAACCTCTTATTCGATCTTCCCAGTGGAAATTGGTATTACTAGAATAAATGACTGGTGTTTAAGATATTTGCTTCTTTTATTCAGGGAGGAATGAAGACCCTGTTTTCATGTGAAAACTTGGGCCATTTGAAATTTTTCAGATAACCGCTTGGGAAGGTTCTGCTGATATTATTTGGTATTGGTTTTCTATTACCTATTTTGAGTGACTCATACGAAAAATGGCTACATGTTGTTTGGCTCAAGGATCAGTGGTACCTGCTGTATAATCTGAGCTTGAGTGCCGAAGCTTAGTCTCCAGCTTGATCAGGAATATTATTAAAGACTGTAATACTTGACAGTATGCAGTTATTTTGTTTACCCCTATATACAAGTTTGCACATTTAATTGTGATACTATAATTTTTTTCAGATGACACTTCTAAAATGAAATTTATCCTTGTATTGTGCGTTCCTGTTGAGACAGTGAACCTTGAACTGAGATTTGCAGGAAATATGGTCTTTCTCTCATTATGGTTATTGATTTGCAACCCATGGCTCCGATTGAAGGTGTTATCCAAGTACAAGGCGATGTCACCTATGCCCGAACAGCTGAAGTGGTGAGGACCAAGGATTGTTATTTGGTTAATACTTCACTTACATTTTCTGATTCACCTTACATGGAAAGTTTTTCAGCATTATTTCTTTGGATTGCAATATACTAACCGTCCATATCTATAATAGGCAAGCAGACCTGTAAACCCTATCTTATTTAGGTGACACATGTGGTTAATTGATTGCCTAAGCGGAATACTGGAGGAAGTAGCTGGCGTACTCACACTAAAGGGAGTAGATTATTAGTACTGTGAAATAATCTGTATTCAGGCTGCCATCAAAGTAGTTGGATTTGTCGAATACTCTTACTTTATTGTAATCATATTAACCATAGCAAATGTTGTATCATATATGGTGCTTTATAGCTCATCCTTGTCCCTTTTACAGGTCATTAGACATTTTGATGGCTGCATGGCTAACCTGGTTGTATGCGATGGTGCACCTGATGGTAAAATAATCTTTCTCATTCGTGCTTTTTATATTTAATTGTTTACCTCATAGCTTATTTTAATGGACAGTAAATTGATAGCTTACATTTTTTATTTTTAAAAGCTCACTGTATTTCATACTGATTGCAGTTACCGGTCTTCATGGTATGGATGAGTTTGCTCAGTCCCAGCTGATACTAGCAGCAAGAGTTCAAATTCCTCGTTCTTAGAGACTGCTTTGCATGCTTATAAATGCTCATGGAAATTTCTACATTTTTTTTAATTGATTTTACTGCTAGTGATCATGCTTATGCCAAAAAAAAAAAAAAAAATTAGAGATTGACAGTGACAAGGTTTCTTGTATTTACATTCCTTCCCTCTGCCTTGGTTGTGGTTATCATGTTCATAACAATGCGAATTGTTTACATCACAAGAACCATGGACTTTTCTTACGAGATCTTCATGTTCTTTTTCTGTGAGTTTCCAAACGATTAGAAGTAAACTCCCAAAACATTCAGACACTTTCTCTGCAAAATCACAAAAAACTTTCATCCTAACATCCGAAAATTTCCTGCAAATCCAAAATTTTGCTACTTAACCTCCAAAAACCTTAAGTCCATTATTAGAATCAAAATGCTTTTATGCTTTCCTTGAAAATTGGATACAGTGATTTTTGAGGAGCAATTTGGATTTTCGTTTAATTATTCGAATGTAAGTTGGTCCATTCTATAATTAGTTAGATTCAAAATGTTGTAGAGAAACTCATTCAAAGTGGTATCTAAAAGACAAGCTTAACAGGTGATTCAAGTTCACACTTAATATTTCCTTATTTATATTTTTCTATATTCATGGATGTAATCTAAGTTTGCTACTTAAGAAAACTATGCATTAACAGATTTTAAATTTCATGATTTAAATTCCATCCAACACAAGGTTAGTTTTAATTCGCAAAATCTTTTAGCAACTTTGTCCTCTATAGTATGTGAAAATTCCAAATATTCCCTTTTTTGCTTTACATCTTTTTATATTTTTAGTTCAAACCATGGCAATGATGATGACAAATTATTCAAATTGAACTTAACTACCAACCTTTTACTGTTTTCAACTTGTTAGTTTCTGTAACTTTTTGGCCTAACTATTTGAGAAATTTTCTGTTCCTGTTGGTTCAATACTAACTGTTTGGTTTTTGAATCAGCAGCTCAAACGAATAGTTCACCAAATTTGACTTCTTCCCTTTTCCTGTTTTATTTAATTGATGAAGAAATTATGTTTTCCCCCGCTGCTTCTTGATTTGTTAGGTTGTTAGTTGAGTTTTTTGTATGCCAGAAACTTAATATTTTTCTAGATGAAGTTTACCAGTTAAGGTGCTCACATATTGCTTTTTAAGTGCGAAGGGCAACTGATAGTATGAGATTTAGAAGATTATAAACTTACAACCTATGCCATCTACCTTGACAATTATTTCTGGAAAGCTATAGAGAGTAATTCTGTGGCTAATTTATGTATACTCTTAGCAATTGATCATATGATGCTAATAAAGGTATAAAACCTACCTTCTGTGCCTTGGCAAATGAACTTTGGGACTGAACCATATGGTAATCCTAGTAGGTTACTCCATCAATGCGGGGTTTGTCTCAATTCTAACCCAACAAAAGCTTAGGGCAAGAGCTCAGCAAACTTGCAGGTTAACGTCCAACCTTGGAAGCATTGAGCACCTGTACTATCAAAAAAAATGAGCTAGTCTTGGTTCATTTGCTGCTGCTTACAGCTGCAAAAGAAGGCTGTTTGGTTATAAAATCTCTTAACCTGCCTAACTCTTGCTAAGATGTGCGCAACCCAAACTAAGTTGTAGGCATTCAATTGAAGTTCCTTGCCACTACCTTCAATTGAAAGTTACTGAACAAAGTAATAAGTCATAATTTTTTTCTCGGTTTGCAGTTAATAAAATTCCGGAATAAAGTTTCTTCAATATTGTATCTCCACCCAAGGACTTTTCACTTTTTCCCCATTCCTATTTTTTTCACAAAGTTGTTCAATTTCTGTTATCATTTGTTTATGCATTTGACCTTCTTAACTGTTTCTCTATCCTGTTTTTGAAGTTCATTTGCTTTTCTAGCGGACTGACAGTTCTGCTGAACATTTTTTTTTCTCTTGCATTTTATCCAGCAAAGCTTGTTTCTCTGTCCTTCTTTGCTTGCACTTATCACCAGAGATGTTTGTGAAGCTCTTCTGCTTTCTGCTAGACTGACAATATTTCTGCTAGACCGTGTTTGTTGCAGGGCCTTACAATTGTCACACATGTACTTAGAGAAGGTGGGAAATCCATTGCAAAGATATTTCGTGGAAAAGATACCAGTCTCTTCTACTGGCAGGTGCATTAGAATGCTTGTAGAATTCCACTTTAGTATTCTATTTACGTGATTTGTTGTCGTTTGCTGCTTTAGTGGTTCCCCTATATTCTACAGTGGAGTTTGTATTCTTTTACTTCTGTGTTCCCTGCTTAGATATTTTAGGTGCAAGAGTGATCAAGTATCCAAAAGTTGTCTTGGACTGTAAAAAAGTTTGGGGGGGTGGGGAACCTATGCTGATTTGAGCCAAGGGTCAGGATGTGTGTTTGAATGCTAGCAAGCTCTTTTATATTATTTTTGTGGATGCTCCAGATCAGTTATGTCTGCATGATGTCGAATATGATAATTAGTAGCCAACTAATCCGTTTTCTCTGGTTCTGTGCCCATAACTAGAAATGTTAGCAGATTCCCACCCCTTATTCATCTGATCATCAATTCAAACCATGAATAAGTGAAATGTTCTTGCTTTTTCAGATAGAATAATTACATTGTCTGTTTTCTGTTGCAGCTCAAACTATTTTTCCCTGTTGTGACTTCTGCAAAACCAAAAAGTAGCCGCAATTCCAGCATAGGTAAGAGTGATCCTTTTTCTTTTTTTTTTTTTTTTTTTTCTCCTTCATCTCTTTCTGTTCTTTGCAACCTACTTAGTTTCCTGCATCTTCAAATTAAAACTGGTCTCAGTCGACAAAATTAATGCTTATATCTGGCGGATGTATATGAAAAAGTCAGTAAACTAGGAATGATTCTGAAGGACCCACAGAGGGCAACTACTCCAAGATAATTTAATGTGATTCTCGAAAAAATAGAAAAAAAAAGAAATTTCTTGTGAGCTCCATACCCAACTGAAAAGGGGTTTAAAATTAAAATAGAAGCAATATGTGATAAGCATGGATTTTATGAGCATTAGAGTATGAATTTCTCTCAAGCAAAACAACTCTATACAAACAAGCGAAGTTGGGAAAAAAGGAGTAAATTATCTTATATGTTATCTATGGGATAGGATAAAATGCCACAGCTAATATTCTATTATTCCTAATGTAGAGGCATTTGCAGTTTGTGAGAATTATTTTCCTCCTGAGGGATTTAATCCAAAAGGTCTGCATCGCCTCCAGGAAAAGGTGGGAAGCCCCTCAGGCATGGGTGATCAAGGTAATGTAGGCGCTCTTGTTATGCAGGAAGATATTAATTTGTACATGTATTTATGAGTCTACACATGCTGCCATAAGGATATGCTTAGAAGAAAACCCCAACCAGCCACCCTCCCCTTCACCCTGTTCTCCCCTCCCCTCTTCATGGTATATTGCATTATAGATGTTGTACGAAAACTTCTACCATTTGCAATTCACGACCAACCACATTCATCAAATAATAACTTGGACTTTCTCGTTGATCTTTCTATTTTATTTTTTTTGTCCACTTTTTATGTGACAACTTGTGCACACAATTAGTGACGTTTCTCCTTTATTTTTGAACCCTTGCTGTCGTGAACTAAGAATAATTAACAAGCTAACTTTTCGGAGATTTCACTCGCAGTCAATTGCAATGATGAAACTAGGCAAAGGGAACAACTGAAAAATAATCTATGAATGGAAGAATATTGGATAATCTTTGCATGAAAAGTGCAGGCTGCCCCTAGTATGCACTTTGCCTTATTATCGCCTAATGCGAGAGCCAAAAACTTAAAAAGTACCTTTTCGTTAGTACTGAGGGAAAAGCTCTTCTTTAGTTTTGTGCAACGTAAAATCATATATCATTTTCTTTTTTTTTTTTCTTTTATTATTTGGTCTCAACATCTATTCTTTTATCAGATTAGAAAAAGTAATACAAAGTTACTTGCAACTTACTAGTTCTACCTATTTTTCTTTTGATTGGTAGCTGTTAAAAATTTTCTTGAAGTTGTTTTTGGGGCGTTACAGATTGCAGCAGTGGGTAGTTGGAAGGACCATATAAAGTGTATATCCCATTTCTAGCTTGTGGGGACCTTAGTGGGTATGACTCTGACCGCTCATAATCCCCTACCGAAAGTTGCTGAGGACACTTATCAGAGTTTGGATCTTGTACAAACTCAGATCGCCTGTCCTTATAAGAGAGCTCTTGAGATGAAGAAAGCTTCTAACCATGGCATCCCAGAGCTTGAAAAGCTCTCCTTAGATTCTTGATCTTGCTTTCCATTGTTCTTTTTACACAGAGAGCAAACAATTTTGAAAGGTCACTTGTACTGCTTGCAATGATACTTGAGGTCAAACAATGACTACAATTTAACACATCCTGATTGCCATTTTTTCATCTCCTATTTAATGTTCCCTAATTGTCAGATCTTCCTATTTTTTCATCTCCTTATTTTTATTTTCTTTATCATGTTTATCGGATCAAGAACGATAAGGAAGATATAGTGATCAACTAGTCATCTATCGATTCTCAGGCTACAGTTTAATAATGACCACGAATAATGATAGTGGAGAACCTTGGTCCTTCACTATTGAGGGTGCAATTTGCGCTAAATCATAAATATTGGAGAAAATATACTAAACTACTCTTATCTTTTATAAAAAAAAAAAAAGTTACATCTCAAATTTTTTTATTCGAAATTGTATTTAAAATTTTAAAAATGGTGTTATTTATTGTGATATAATAGATAACTAAACTCTATCTGTTATAAATAGATAGACTTTATCTATTATAGTAGTATTCTATCTATTTAATATTTTTATTCTATTCAAAATCTATCTAATAGGTTTCTGTTTGCTTATAAATACCCTCTCTTGTATTATTCAGAATACACATCAATATAGAGAATAATTAGTCTCTACTATATACTTTCTATCTTCTTTACTTGTTTACTTTAATTACAACACATTATCAATATGAATAAGCTCTACAAAAATAGTAAGTAAATCTAAAATTTATAATTTATTTTGGTGAATTTTTTCTGCTAAAAAAAATTTAGCTTTAATTTTATATATTAACTAAAGAAAGATTATAAAAATTTATTCATTTCTAATTAAAAAAATAAGTTTGTGACTCATTGTAATATATTTTAATTGATATATTTTATTTATTAATATCAATTTTAATATTATGATAGTTACGTATGGCGATTAAAATAGATAATATTATTTTAAAAATAAAATATTTTTGGCGAATTAATAATGAATTATCCGTCATAAATATTTTTCAAAGCATTTTTTATTTTAATGAGCAACGAATTTACACGAATGAGAATAAAATTTAATAAAAATTAAGACGGCTTTGTGACGAAAATTCCGTCGTAAATCTTAAGTCAACAAACTTCATGAACTTCAAATAGATTTATCTGTCGCAATATCTATATTTTTTTTGTAGTGTGCAAGGCAGACATAATATAATATTGTATATTGATATTTGCATTTGCATATATTTTTGGATTTATTGAATATATTTATTTTATATAAAATAATTTATTATTAATATTTATAGTACGTATAATTTTTTGATATTGTGCAATATTAATTTGAAAGCTCCAGAAGAGCTATAATGATATTGTTAGAGTATAAATTATTGATTTTAAAAGATATACGTGCTAATGACTATTTAATAAATAATAAAATTTTGAAGATTTTAAATTTGTTATGATATAAATAGTAGTAAATATGAAGCTTGTTTGAGATAGCAATACTACTAATATATCTAAAGTTATTGAGTATTACTAATATTAATAAATCTAAAATTTATTAATTAATATAAATATTAGTAAACTTGAAGTTTACCGAATGATAACAATATTAGTAGACCTAAAATTTACTAAATGGTAACAGTATTAGTAAATCTCATAACAATATTAGTGGACTTGAAGTTTACTAAATGATAATAGTGTTAGTAGACTTGAAGTTTACTGAACATTATTAGTAGACCTAAATATACGTAAATCAAAAGTTTTGACATAAAGTTTTATACGTAAACCTAAAGTTTACTTATACGTAAACCTCTTTTATACAAAACTTGAAATATTAGTAAATCTGAAGTTTATTG
>CANXYI011136419.1:0-11063 GCA_948208565.1 Hura crepitans | reverse complement strand
ACAAAATATTATTAAGAGGGGAAGAAATGTAATGCTTACATTCTGAGGCTCTGGGAACAGTGCCACAGGGTTCGAGGAGTGCACTTGGTGTGCTAGGTCACTTACACATGGATCGAGGTCGTGGCATAGTTTGTGAAACTTTGTGGGGCCTTAACTAGATGAAAAAGGAAAAATAAAAAAAATTTAGCAGAACTAACAATTTATTTTAGGCTGTAAGCTACCCATCGGGCCAATAAAATTTTTTTGGGTTGGCACTAACCCGTGATGTTCTCGGATGGACTCAAAAATATCGGACCTTGAAGCTAGAAAATTACACTGAGTCCAATGGTGAAAGAATTTTTAAAATTGGAGGTCGTTTGCAAAATCTCATAATTTTTGAGGTTGGCATGCAAATTAAGGTAGTTTGAAAACTGCCATATCAGTGGAATTTTGCAACAAAAATTTACGAGCAAGTAGAGGGATTAAAATAAGAATTTTTGAAAAAAGGGCATAATTTTTGGAGGTTCAGGTGAAATTTTATGAATTTTTGAAGTTTGTCGAAAATTAGGATGGTTTGAAAATTATCGGGACAAGGTTGAGATGGCAAAGTGGGGTCGACAGTAGTGCCAAATGTCTTTGCCCACTTTTCAAGTGGCAAATGGGCAATGACAAGTGGATTTCCACTTGTAAGAAACAAAAGCTCATTTTCTCTTCTCACCAGAAATGTCAACGCCACTTTTATAGTATTCAGGCCATAAGTTTTTGCTCCGACATCCAAATGGGTTAATTCTAGTGGCTAAATTTTCCTTTGGATGTTAGGCACCACTAAGAAAATGAATCATGGCAAAAGGAGCTATGGTTTGGGAGAAAAAAATCAAGGAAAGAGGCAGACTTAGAATAGTCTAGAACTGTGTATATGAGGTGAGTTCTTGGCAGTATCTACCCTATTTCTTAGACTTTTTCAATGATTCTTAATGCTAAATCATAGCTAAGACATATGTGTGTGTGTATGATACATAGATGGCCATTGGATAGCAAATAGTGGCTCATGGAGGGAGAACAAAAGTACCGTGGAAGCTAGAATGGGGCTGGCAGCTTCCTTATGGATGGGATTGACACCTTTAAAGTGTTATGTAAGTGAATTTACATCCTTTTCTTCATGGGTTTTGGGTGCCTAGGTTAGTAAACTTTGTGATATGGTGGCTGGAATGTTGAAATTAAGGGTAATTCCTTCTTTAGTAGTGATGAACAAGTGAATACTTAGCAAGTTAGGAAGTGTGCTTTGAGAAGCTTGTCCAAAATAGCTTAATTTCCTTGCTATTTTAAGTGGATATGAATGCTTATGATGGTTATACATGGGCTAGAATTTAATTTTAGTATTGTATGACATGTGAGAATAAAGTCTATGGCCATTTTAGTTGTGAAATATTGGTGAAAAATGCAATGGAAGTTAGTACCTGAGAGTCATTCTTAGTGTATTACATGATTGTGGCAAGTAACCTATGATAATTTGTTTGGAATTGAGTATGAATGTGGCATGGAATGTGTTTATGATTGAGTTTTGATGCCAAGTAAACAGATATGGAATTTGAGTACATTTTCTTTTAGTACTCGAAAGTATGTGTTAGTGACATGGCTTATGAGATAGTTGGTAAAGATGTTTAGTATATACACAATGCTGGTTATGAATTTAGCCTCTAATGATCATGAACTTTAAAGGATGAACATGACATATTAACATAACAATCAACAATTGAAATATGCCTTAACTTGGCTAAAAAGGCTTGAACTAAATAATGTACTTAAAACTTAAGACAATGACTCAAAAGTGACTTCAAATAGGATAATAAATGGAACCTTCCTTATACCTCTAAGAGGCTAGAATTAATTTACATTTTGGCCATGGATTTAGCCCAGTGGTAGTGGCATGGTGCCTAGAATTTTGTCTAGGGAATTGGCCCAGTTTCAGTGGCTTTGATGCCTATATTTTGGCCATGGATTTGACTCAATTTTAATTAGCACTTATGCCTACATTTTGGCCATGGACTTGGCCCAGTTATAATTGACCTAGTGCCCAATAAAATGTTAAAAGGAATAGTGAAAATTGAAATGAAAGTGGACTTTAAACAATCATAGAAAATTGACTTCCAAAAGTGGTTGAAATGACCTATAACTGTCTAGTTGACCTCTATCTGAACTAAAAATGTCAATGGATGAGAAAGTATTAAGTTTTAAAGTGGAAATGCCACGATGAATCATACCATAAGACACCTTGAGTTTTGATCATAACAGACCTAAAAATTATTTTTGAATTTTACCCGATAAAGACAAAAAGTGGCTATACCAGTTCGAATAAAATTTTAAAGTATAAGATAAAATTTTTATCTGTCTATTTTTGAGACTCAAATATTATAAGAATAATTTTGGCTAATAAATAAAGTTAAATTGAGCTACTTGGCCCATTGGTTAGACACCTACTAGATGATTGACCGGTTAACTTAGGGTTTTGCAGCTGCTAGTTATTAGTGACTAAAGAGGTCTACGGACTAATCTCTATTATGTCAACCAATTATTTTAGATATTCATTAGTGGCTGGAGAGGTTTACAGACTGATCTCCATTATGTCACCCAGTTCTTGATAGTTAATTATGGTTAGAGAGGCCTACGGGCTGATCTCCATTATGCCACTCATGCTGGTGTAACAGTGTAGGTTTAGAATGAAGACCACTGCACTAGTTTATTATCCCTCTAGATATAGTGTTTTAAAGTGTTGTTTTCCTAGTCAGGCTAGAGAATTAAATCAAATAAATAATCAGACTAATTATGTATAGAAAGATTAAGTATAATGGAACAGTATTTCCTCAGCCTTGACAAGAAGCCAGTTAAAGGGCATTCTAGACATTTTGCACAGATGTGCCAGATTAGTCTAAATAACTAATTTAAGTAAATATATATACATATAAGGCACGGAGACTATTTCAGGACATGCAAATACCTTAGAGAGATAAAGTCCAGTAGATATAAACAACTATTTTGGGAGAAGTAATAAAAACACAATAAAAAGGTATTTTGGTAATTTTCCACTTTTAAGATAGATTAAGTAATTCTTCTAAAGTTGTATGTATTAAGTAACAATCCTCACTTTAAATGATTTATTTGAGTCAAAATGTTATTTCTAGACCAAACGAATACCTTAAGGGCATTTTGGTAATTTTGGCATCCTAGTGCATAGTTAAATTATTTAATTAAGTAAAATTATACTTTTAATTGCATAAGTAAGAAGTAAGATTACACCATGATTAAACTGCTTTAAATTCACTGCCAAGTATCTCGTATACTCAGCGTAACAATTTTGGTGTGCAGGTACACTACAGCGGGACTTGCCTCGTAAAATATGATGACAGTGGTTCAGAGGATACAGGTGAAGACTTTGGATGAATTGATGTACATTTAGATATCCATGTATTTAGGAGGGAAATGGGTAGTAAAATGTATTTAGGCTTTAACAATGTAAACTGAACAAAGGGAATCGACATGATGTAAACATATAGATAAGTCATGTAATATATCTATATGTGTGTGTGTGTGTGTGCATATATATGTGTGTGTGTTTGAATGATTTGTGCTACGCCTAAAAATTCTAGTGTTATGAATAATACATCCTGGAATGTGAATAATATTTCTTGGGACTTGAGCCACACTAATTTTATTGAATGGAAGTATTAATCACAATATAATTTTGGGTAAAAATTGGAGTGAAAACAAAGTTATTTGGATGGTTAAGAATGACAGTTAACATTTTATAGTAGTGTGATGTGAATAGTGACTTAGTTTTAGTTGAACCATAAAATATTCAATTTTTGCTCAGAAAATTTCAGGATTAATACAACTTAGTACTTAAATATTCCAAATAGTCCATTAGCATTGGAATTAGAATTTTTAAATATCAGAAAGTATTTTTCCTTAAATATGGTATGGATTAAAGTATGATTTTTAATCTGATTTTTCTCGATTTTTGAATACGGGTTTCTAGGGGTTGATAGATATTGATGGCATGATTTTATAGGACAACTGAAGTGTGGATTGAAGGTTTAATTGGGAATGGAAAAATTAAAAGAAAAGATGAGAAAAAAGGGCTAAAAATGGTAACCTTTGGATTGGTAAATGAAGAGATCTTGGCCATCTATTATTTTAACCAAATCAAAGGGGGTAAATGCTATATAAAAGGTGGTCAAAATGGGAATAGTGATAGCCAACTCCTCTCCCTTTCTTCTTCAATTACTGATGCCATTGTTACCCTTTTTAAAGCTTTTTTTCTTCTTCAATTCTTCCCTCCACCACTAATCTCTCACATCCAAACCATCAATCCATCCCTCAGCCATCTTTAAAGCACAATAGAAATGGAAAGTCAAGAAAAGAAAGAGAGAATTTCAAGTTAGGAGTACGGCATAAATAGTGAATGAATTTTGTTCAGGTGAGTATTTTTGAGTTCTGATATTTTTCTAGAGCTCTATGGGTGCCTAAGAAGACAATTCTAAAGTTGGAATTGAGTTTTGATGTTTTCATGATTTTATTTTGTTTTTTGTTTATTTTTTCTATTATGTGGTGTAAGAAATAAAGGAACAAGTAAAGGGAAGGGGAAGGAGAAAGTGTAGATTGAGCTTGTAATTAAGTGTAATCCTTATAATATGTGTTGTGTGTATAATTGCATGAATTAAATTATGAATGTGCTTATGTGAATGTGGTGTAAATGATATATAATTATTTTTTATGGCTGCTAAAGTGAGATTGGATATAATGGCAATTGATTGTGTGTGAAAATAATGAAAATAAATGCTTAGACATGTTGGTTTTGAGGTGGCCAAATGGTTCATTAAGGATGCTTTAAGGACAATAAATGCTTGTACGACATGTTGTAATTATGTGACTAAATGGTGGTAAATGGTAGCTAGTATTGCTAATTGAAATTATGTAATGGATTAATGATAATGATGTTAAGTTTATGACCTAAATCTAAAATGAAGAGCATGTTAGGAGGTGTAGAAATGAGTTTTAAGTGTTTTGTTAGATGGTGGCTGAAGAGCCTATTAATGTTGTATTGATGGATTATGTGTTAGCATGATATGTGGACATTGAGTATGTAAGTTAGGGTGGCCAAATGCTTTTTTTGGTCTTGTTGACATGATTATGTGAATATATGGCTTACATTTTCAAATTGAAGTAGAAAGTGAACCTAATTATACATATATATGCTTTATGTTTGATGATTTTGAGGTGGTCAAAATGAGTGTGAAGTATACTTGAAGTTGATGAGATGGTAGGGCTATGTATTCATAATTAAAGTGTGTAAATGATAAAGTGTGCATGATTTATGAGATCATGTTGTTTTTGAAATGTATATGTGTGCTTGTAATAATGTTTGATGATTAAGGTAACCTTTATCACATAATGTCATCTTGTATGGCCAAAAGGGGCCTAATTTGATCCATGGTAATGCTTTAAGCATTCATCAGTGGAATTAAGAGAATGGTATATATATGAGAGCCACGAGTTGGCATTCTGAGATTGATGACCAAGTATGTTTCTGATGATAATTTTGAAAGCATGATATGAGTATACACATAACATGATGTTAATGTGAATGAAATAATAAAGTGGCTTTAATTTTCTCATGAGGTCATGTGTTCACCAGAGAGGCTATAAAACTCATTTTAAGTTATTTGAAGAAGGTGAAATGCAATTACACAAGTTGATGGCCCATACACTTAGACAACCTAGATTGGAAAGGGTGATCGATCAACTAGGGATAGATATTTGTGTCCCTTCCTTTTCAGGGCCAGTCAAATTGAAACAGCTAAAGACTCGACCTAAATCTCACTCCTCGAGTCCCAAAAGATGAGAAGGAAATTAGAGAAATCCTAAGCCATTCTTATTTAATTAGCCTAGAAAAAGTGAGTTGGGCACTACAAGGTAGGAGTTGCCACCCAACTGGAGTTAGGAAATACCTTGTAGGGCCAAAACTAGAGTGGTTTAGAACCCTACTCTTATTGATACGTCAAGTTAATACAAAATTTTGATTTGAATTTATAATATTATCCTTTTTCTCTAACGGATTTTACAATTAAAATAAATCACATATTTACATAAAAGGAATCACAAAACATATTTATAAAAATAAAGTGCTTGAAATTAAAAATATCATACGTGAAATTAGGTGATTTATTTTGAGAACTTTGGTTCTCGCATGTCAATTTTAGAAAATAGATTTTATTATTATGACTTGTATTAAGGAAAAATTAAAACCCATTTTATTTAAAAAAATACCAATTAATTAGGTACAAAATGATTTTGATTATTTTTACAACATGTAAAAAATCATTTTCTACTTATTACAACATTCACAGAATATACAGAAAAAATAGATTATATGGCAATTACCTAAAATACATTCTAACCGAATAAAGATAAAATTACATTTGAAACATCTTAAGATACAATCTAAATAAGTAAAATGAACAATAATAAAAATAATAAGTAGAAGAAAATAGAGAGCAAAATAAAAACAATAGAAAAGAAAAAGGAATAAAAGTAAAAGGAATGGCAAAGGGCTACTTCATTAGTGTTCAATGAAATGGCAGAAAGAAAAGATAATCAGGTCCTAATAAATCAAACAACTCGCATCATAACAAAAGTTACAATGTTAGTATGTCAAATAAAAAGATGAATATAAATAAAATGAAATAAATAATTAAATAAATACGACAATAATAATGTACAAATAATAAATTATCATATCAAATTGGTAGATGGATAAAAGAAAAAGAAATAAAAATAAAAGAAAAAGGCTAAAGGTTGGTTGATCCACCGTGTATATTTGCCTTTAGAAAAGATCTCGAAAAGGTCAAAAAATTATGCAGAAAATCTTCAAAAAATATGAAAATAGTGTTTGGAAAGCATTTTTTAAGTTTATAGTGCATTTCTTTTGAGAAAAGTCTACCTTTTTTAAAAATCAACTTTTAGTATTCATACACGAACTTTGAGACAGAAAATGACCATTTTGGAGGTGAAAACGGTCGTTTGAGGGTAAAATGACTGTTTTCTCAAAATGGCCATTTTCCCATTTGTAATGGTCATTTTGGTGAAAACGGCCATTTTGGCAGGTGAAATGGCTGATTTTCTTGTGAAAACGTCTATTTTTCAAAACTTTATTTTTTTTAATCCATACCATGGGGGGCTTTGCCCCTCGTAGCCCCCTTGGCATCAATGTTAGGCATTTGGCCCAAGCCCTCAACCCACAATAAAAAAGCCTATTTTTCTCGCATTTTGAGTCCACCGCGAGATTTTTTGGGTCGGTCAAAGACTTAAAGGAAAATTGTTAAAGAAAACTTTGAGATCTTCGAACTAAACATTATTATACCTATTTATCAGGATTTTTTTGTCCTTTAATCATCATTAAGCAATCGGAAAATGGGAGCCCCAAAAAATCTAGTGTCTATAGTTGCCTCCAACTTTAGGAAGGTGACTATAGAGTGTGTGAGGTGAACCAAAGTTCAAAAAAAAGGAGGTGCATACCTTATAAGGAGATCTTTTTTATAGGTGTTTTGAAGTAGAGTCATTGCAACTGAAGTTAATGGGATTCAGGCAGTGCTAGAGACGTTACACTTGAAGTTGATTTTTTGTTTTAGACGGTATTGGAAAGATTGCATTTGAAGTTAACTTAGTTCAGGCACTATTGGAGATGTTACACCTGAAGTTGATTTTTCATTTCAGACAGTGCTGGAGACATTGCATCTAAAGTTAACTTGGTTCAGGCAGTGCTTGGAGACATTGCACTTGAAGTTAATTTGGTTCGGGTGATGCTAGAGATGTTGCACCTAAAGTTGATTTTTTTTTCTTTAGACAGTGCTAGAGACATTGCATTTTAAGTTGATTTCATTTAGGCAATGCTTGGAGACATTGCACCCAAAGTTTATAGAATTCGGGTAAGGCTAGAGACATTGCACTTGAACTTGATGGAATTTGTTTGAATGAATTTCTCATTTTTGTTGACTACGTGCCATTATCCTTACCCCTTGCAACTGAGCAAATGGTGGTGGACTATTGTTGGTTCATCATTTGTGATGTTGCACATAAAATTCAGCTTGCCCCCTGTGAAGAAAAAGTAGGTGAAATGTGTTAGTCATTAGAGGTCATTTGTAGCATGGATACATGTTGTGTGTGAGTGCATCTTGGATTTATGTCATAGATATATTGTTATGAAAAACACATATTTTTTTGTCTTTTCTCTTTTTATGTCTTTTGTATTATAATTCTAGTTTAATTATTCATTTTGTTAATTTATCAATGTTCTGACAAAAAGACAAAGGCAATGAATAAAAAATGACAATTTTATAAATAAAAGTTTTTTAGTACAAAATTTTGTGTCCTAAACTAATATGTACATAAAAAGATAAAGAAAAGGTCTAGGAAGTCGGAGGGTGTCTCTTGGTCCAAAGCATTTAGAGCTCTGCCTCAACTGAATCTAACCTACTGGACATCTCACGATAGGACTCCTCGATCCTTATGTCGAGGTTTATGTGAATGCGGTGGAGATGCTTTATCATCCAGGCTTTCATGCCCCATAAAAGAGTCTCATATAATGGTGTAGGAGGTGCTAGAGAAGACGGCCCCGCCTCATCTATCCACTGTCTCTAGGTTAGTGGCTGAGGAGGTGAGTCTACACCTAATAGTGCAACAAGGTCGACTATAAAGCAATCATCTTCTCCTCATTGCTCTCGTACTTGCTCATCTAGCTCAGCCTCTATCAGCAATCTATATCTTGCTGGCATTTATGAGTCAGTTTTTGCGATCCTTATAGCTATACAGTTATTGCCATTAACCCAAAGCTATTATTGGGGTGCTGCACTAATATGCTGCTCCAGAATACTCAGACCTAGTAAGATGGCTGCGATGACTCCTCTAACAATGATCCCTTTGCCAGGGGATCAATTGGCTCAGTTTAGGTGCTCAAGAATGGTCCACACTGGATTAAATTGGATACTATTCTACATGGCCCAAAGCCTATAGAGCTCGATTCAGTTCACCTGATCGGCATCACCTATGCATCCTAAGTAATTGATAGCGGAGACTTTGTGTAGATAGAAGTGGACTGGATCCCTAATGGATGATACCTTAGTCTGACTGGCATTATAGAGTGTGCCAACCCAATTGAGGAACTCCCAATGCTCTTCTAGACTCTCTGGGATCTTTGTAATCCCATCAATCAGTAGGTGAAGTAGCTCAGTAAACTATAGAAATGATATCTAGTATCTGGTCCTGAGAGCAGCAAATTTTATGGCAGAGGTGTCACCTGGATATGCTCATCAGAAGTAGAAGGTGCTCAAGAACTCTAGAGTGATGGCAGGGTATATGGCATACCTCTAAAAATAAAACTCCCACCATCCTTCTTGTGCCAATAACTAATCTACCCTTTCGAGTATGCTTAGGTCTCTAAGGGTATATGTGCACAAGTAGTTGCTCCCAATCTGTGTAATGGTCGAGAGGTGCTGGAACCTCTTAGCCTCTTCATCAGTAAGCCAACCCGGCATAGCCACATGCTCAAGCATGGGTTGGTGACGTGGGCAGCTCTGTTGGTGTCGTAGAGGCATGGTTGTGTATATATAATATTTTTTTGATGTAAAGGTGAAATGGTGAAAATGACAAAAAATGGAAAAATGTAGCCTTAAATAGAAATCAGGCAAAAATGGCTATTTTTGCTAGGGCAAAATGACCATTTTAGCTTTTGGAAAATGGCTATTTTGGGCTGTAAAAATGGTCGTTTTGAGCCTTGAAAATGGCCATTTTTGGTGGAAAAGAAATGCTCATTTTCAAGTGGAAAATGACCGTTTTTAACTAGAAAATGCCTGTTTTCAACAAGAAAACACCCTTTTTTTTGCCTAAAATGCCTGTTTTTCACTTTTTAGGCAATAAATGCACTAATGTATGCATAAATCCTCATGCCATTTGAGTTTTTTCGTGTTTTTGCAGCAATGGGCGATGAATTTCTTCAAAAATTTCATAAAAATCTCGATCTCCCTTCTATATGGGTAACTTTTATTCTAGCTCCCTATAGTGGCTTGAAATTTCTTCACAGAGCTCATCTTAATCTGTCTTTTCTCAAAGCTGCTACCCAATTTTGGGACCCATAATTCCATGTCTTTCAATTTTCTCATTAAGAATTATGTCCCTTATCTGAAGAGTTTACTACAATCTTAGGTGTATCCTATTCATCCGATACACTGCCTTGCTATCCGACTTGCATTCTTCACTACCCATATCAAGTGGTTGAAGCGCTGGGCATACTACCATAATTGGCTATTAGATGGGTCCCAAGGAGAGAACAAGTCTCTTTAAATGCATAGTTAGCCCATGCTGAAGGCTATATTGACATTCCGTCCCTTTGTGCGGGCGTATATTTATTCATCTTTTTCTTTAAGTATCTAATAGTTCCATCTGAAGGCTATTTTAGAGATTATCAGCTGTTCAGTGTGGTCAGTGGTTTGATGAAGGGCTTGAATCCTTTTCCCTTAATCCTTGCTAAAACAATCTTGGCCTTGATACTGTGCTGTCCGAAAAAGCTGAGTTTTTCCTTAGAAGCCCATTTCTACTTTAGGTTTTTTTTAAAGAATAAATTGCCCCTAAAGGGGTTTTTGCCCTATCATTTAGTTTGTCTTTTACCTAGGAAGCCCTTTTAGGTTTTCATTTCTATCAGACTTTTTGAGGGTAGACTGCCTTTACAGGTTTTCACCCTATCCCTTGCTTGACTTTTGTTTAGGATGCCTTTATAGGTTTTTATTCCTAACAACTTTTTTTTCTTTTTTTTAGGTCTGCTTATAGGAGAAGCTTTGCCTATTGGATAACCCTCCCTTTTGTGTCTTTGGGTCTTATAGTCTTAAGCATTTGCTATCTCATGCCATCATACATCGTTTTGCAGATGTTGAGCAATGGGTCCTTTGGTTGGGTGCTTTAATCGATGATAACATTAGTTTTAGAAACTCTTGGGTTTCCCTATAGTATGTGTGGCATAGTGGTGCATTAGGCTATGT
>CANXYI011136404.1:0-14444 GCA_948208565.1 Hura crepitans | reverse complement strand
TGCTAACTTGATAGAACTACCATTCAATGATTTCAAATTGATATTAAGAATGGACTAGTTATCTAAATATCAAGTGATTTTGGATTGCAAGCATAAGAGGTTAACTCTCTAAGTTGATGATAAGTCTAAAATGACTATCATTAGAGAGAGAATCAACTTCTTATCTAATGTGATATCTATAGTCACTGCTAGGTAGTTGATAAGGAAGGTTTGTCACACATATCTTACTCATGTGTATGACACCAGAATAAAAGAGCCAAATTCGAGTAGCATATTGATTGTGGCTAAGTTTGTTGATGTCTTTCCAAAATAATTACCAAATTTGCAACCAGAAAGAGAACTTAAGTTCAGTATTAAAGTTTTACCTAGCATTGCTCTAGTGTCTACCATATGGTGTTAACTGAGTTAAAAGAATTAAAGGTGCAATTACAAGAGTTATTGGGTAAAGTCGTTATTAGACTAAATGTTTCATTGTGGGGAGCACTGATTCTATTTATTAAGAAAAAGGATAGTTCACTTCGGTTATGTGTTGATTATCAATTGTTAAATAAAGTGCCCAACAAGTATCCTTACCATGGATCAATGATATATTTGATCAGCTTAAAGGAGTTCAAGTGTCCTCTAAGATAGATTTGAGATACAGGTATTATCAGTTGAGAGTAAAGGCGTCAGATGTGGCGAAGACAACTTTTAAGATGAGGTATGGTCATTATGAGTTTTTAGTAATGCCATTTAGTCTTACCAATGCTTCTGTAGCATTTATAAACTTGATGAATAGAATCTTTAGACCTTACCTTGATCAGTTTGTGGTAGTTTTCGTAAATGGCATCCTAGTTTACTTGAAGAACAAGGAAGAGCATGGAAAAAATTTGAGAACCATTCTTCAAATTTTGAGAGAAGAAAAGCTCTATGCCAAACTCAGTATGTGTGAGTTTTGGTTGAGTGCAATATCTTTCTTAGGACATATGACATCAGTCAATGGTATTTGGGTTAATCCCAGCAAGATTAAAGTATTAATAGAGTGGAAGCCACCTAGGAACACCATAAAAAATTCAGAGTTTCCTAGGATTGGCAAGGTACTACAGGCCATTTGTCAAGGGGCTTTCATTGATAGCTACCCTTATGACATGGTTATTGAGGAACGATGTTTAGTTTATTAGGGATGACAAGTGTTAAAACAACTTTGATAAGCTCAAGGTGATGTTAACAATGGCTCTAATTTTTGTATAGCCAGTTTTAGGGAACGACTTCAGCATAGATAGAGATGTGTCTCACAATAGGTTAAGGTGTGTTTTTATGCAAGATAACAAGGTTATTACCTATGCTTCAAGGTAGTTAAAGCCACATGAGAAGAACTACCTTACTCATGATTTAGAGTTTGCAGCCATTGTGTTTGCTCTAAAACTCTAGTGACATTTTCTATATAGGGAGAAGTGCTACATCTACACGGATCAACAAAATTCTTAGTATCTTCTAACATAGAAAGAGTTAAACTTAAGGCATAGGTGATGGATAGAATTAATTAAGGAATTTGATTCCCTAATTGAATACCATCTGGGGAAGGCTAATATAGTGGCTAATGCACTTAGTAGGAAGTTCATGGTAACTATAAGAGCTATGAATGTGAGATTACAACTCATAAGTGATAGTGCCATGTTAGCTAATATACAAGTTAAGCCTAGTCTATTACAACAAGTGAAGGACTATCTAAGAGATGATAATAGATTGACGAGAATTATAAGTGCTATCAAAGAAGGGAAGCTAATAGTGTATGAGATTAAGAGAGATGGCTATTTGCTTTATCATGATAGAATTTTTATGCCAGATATAGAAGACTAGAAAAAGCATATTCTGCAAGATGCTCACAATGCTCCTTATGCAATGCATCTTAGTAACACTAAAATGTATTATGATTTGAAGTTTTCTTATTAGTGGCTAGGCATGAAGAGGGATATGTCTGAGTATATGACTACGTGCCTTACTTATTATTAGGTAAAGGCAGAGCATGAGGTTCCTTTTTTATTGCTTTCTCTTATTGCATTTCTAGAATGGAAATATGATAGAGTGACCATAGACTTCATAGTTAGGCTACTTATGATAAGGAACAAGTGTGATTCAATTTGGGTGATTGTGTATCATCTAACCAAGACTACTCATTTTATACCAGTGAGAATAGACTACTCCTTAAAGAAGCTAGCAGAGCTTTATATGGTTAAGATGGTCAGGTTACATAGAGTACCATCTTCGATATTATCATATCAAAATCCAAGGTTCAAATTGAGGTTTTGGAAGAAACATTTTAATGCCTTAGGTACTCAATTAAGTTATAGTATAACATTCCATCCATAGAAAAATGGACAATTTAAGAGAGTTGTCTAGATTCTTAAGGATATGTTAAGGAGTTGCGCATTAGAATTCAAGGGAAGTTAAGACTAATATTTTGTCCTTAGCTGAATTCAGTTATAATAATAGTCATCTAGAGATTCTTGGCATAACACCTTATTAGTCCTTATATGAAAGGAAGTGGATAACACTTTTGTGTCGGAATAAGCTCAGTGAAACTAAGCTCATGGGGCTAGATTTGATACAAGATGTAGAAGATAAGGTGAAAATCATCAAAGAGCGGTTGAAGGTAGCTTCTAACAAAAAGAAGTAATTTGTAGATCTAAAGAGAAATGAGGTGGAATACAAAGTGAGAGATAAGGTTTTCCTAAAGGTTTTGACTTAGAAGAAGGTTTTGTGATTCGGGAAGAAACAGAATTTGAGTCTTAGGTTTATTAGGCCATATGAGATCATAGAATGTGTGCGACCAATAACCTATAGACTAGATTTGCCTTCGCACTTACAATAAATTCTTGATGTCTTTCACATTTCCATGCTTAGAAGATACAGATTAGATCCTATGCATATGATTAAAGTGGAAGACATTGAGGTTAATCTTGACATATCTTATATAGAATAACCCGTGAGAATTATAGAAAGAGCGGTGAAGGAATTAAGGAAAAAAAAGTGCCATTGGTAAAGGTCCTTTAGAGACATTACGGATTAGAACAGGTGACCCAGGAGGTAGAAGCTCAAATGAAGGAGCACTACCCATAGTTGTTTGAACTAGGTAATACTCTAATGTTGAGGATGACATTTATTTAAGAGTGCAAGAAATATAATGCCCTAAAAATCCCAATAATTAAGAATAGCACATTCCAAAGATGAACAGTGTTCTTAAGACCTAGGATGCACTAAAGGCACTAGATGAAAAGTATTAGTCTTATAATAATTTTAGGCAAAGTTTGAGATCAATCGGAGCTTATTTGTGTGGTTAAAAATGCTAAGAAAGTATTTACAACAGTGTTTTCGGAATAGTGAACAAGGCAAAGCTGAATCGTAAATTATTTTCAAAGTTGTGTAGAAAGTTATGAAACTTATATGACTTGATATTTAAAATTTCTAATAATTCTAATAGTGCTGAAATTAGAATTTTTAGATATCAAAATGTAACTTTTTCAAAAATCCAGTAGCATGAAAAATAGTGTAATTAATCGATTTTATTCGTTTTTCGAGCTCCAATATTTTAAGGTATATAGGGCATAATAAAAGTATATTTATGGAATAAAAATAGCCATTAATTAGGTTTGGGAAGAGGTGAAAATTGGGGAAAATTGCATTAAAATAAAGGATTTTTGAGAGAGGTATAAATAGTCAAATTTAGACTCAAAAACTCTAAATCCCTAATCCCCTCTCGCCTTTCTTTGGCTGACGGTTTGCTCCTCTCTCACCTTAACATTTATCTTTCTTCTTTCCTCTATTAGAGCCAAAATTTTTAGACTAAATTAAGTAGCCTTTACATCCTAAGACACGTCTAAAAAGTGGAATATCCAAAAGATATTGCTCAAAATTATCAATTTTTCAACCTCATGAATAGTAACCCACTTAGGTTTGGGTAAGAATTTCTAACTTCTATTATTTTTTCTAGATACTAAAGGCATCCAAAGGACCTATTATGGTTTTAATTTGATTTTTAAAGTATGGGTTTATTTATTATGGAATTTTAAAAAAAATTCTATGTTTTTTGTGATAGGTTTTCGAACTAAATCGTGATAAGGGCAAGGCAAACATGTAGATGAGTCTCAAGGTTCCATCTCGACCATTTTGGTATATGTAATCAAAATAAGATGTGAAATTTTAAGCAAAACCAATAAATTCCATATTATATACAATATGTAGTAAATGATTGAAAATGACTTATGTGATTAATGTCATACATTTAATAGGTTATATGGCTTAAAGAGTTTGAAATGGTTAGAACTCCATCTGATCAAGTATATTTGCATAGTGTGCATTTTGAGGCAAAATATGCTTAATATGGAGTATAATTAAGCTTAAGTAGCTTACTTTTGTAATTAAGGTAAAATAAGCCTAAATTGGGGTTAATTAAATTTATTTGGCATATTTATGTGTAAGTTCAAGTGAAATAATGCATTAGAATTGATAAATGCCCAAAATTTGGATAATTGTTCCAAATGGACATAATATGGGAAAATGATTATATTGTACTTAAGTGAGTGTTTCTCATATTTTTATGTCTAACCATTATGCTTGCTTAATGTAGAGTTGAATGTGCAATATATGGCCACCTTATGAGCATTAGTCAAATGGTTTAAGTGTTATAATTTGGGTTTATATTATTGAGTGCTAATTGGAAATAAATGAGGTTAAATGGTGACTATTAGGCTAGATGTTGGTATAGTTGGGCATAGTGAATATAAATGAAATACCATGCATGTATGTATGTGTTTATTACCATAAATCATGAATATTAAGCAATTTGTGTTAAAGATAAGCAATGGTCGTGATGAGTCTTCTTAAAAAGCATGTCAAACTGAAAATAAATAATGAAGGCTAATCATGGCTCTATGGTCGAAACACCGACATGGGCATAAAGGCTTAAAATTTTTTAAGGCATAAGCTCTAAGTGCATTTGTGTACATATTTGAATATGGTTATGTTGTATGATTGGTGCTGAAAATTAAATTTAGCTTAGATAAGCATGTGTGGCTAAATGGCTTATATGAGTATATATGTATGATGACTCATAAATTTTTATCATTGAAATTTATGTTTTATCCATTATGATGATTTTAAATATGATTACTAGCGTGAAGTAATAAGTTTTAAGACTAAAATATTGCTTATATCCGAAATGAGCTTAAAAAGAGTTCTTTAAAACACATTATACCATATAATGAGAAATTGATGAACATGAAGGCATAAATTGTCAAAAATGGATTTATGACCTTAGTTGAAATTATATATGCATAATGCATGTTTAAAAATCCACAAATGAGATTGATATTGTGTTTGGTTGTGCATTTGGCACAAATATGGCATAACGGTGTGTTAAAATAAGCATGAATGCTAAAATGATATTTTCAATGGAAATAAACAATTGTAGTCATGCAATGGCTAAAATAAGTAAAGTAAAAGCTATATAAGCTTATTTAATGAGGTGAAACTAAATATAATGTTTTCTATGCAATGAGATGTAACAACCTAGGAATGGATTGGTTAATTAGTTAGCTAGGGGATATAACAGCTGCTATGGCACTTTGGTGCTAATATAATAATCCAAAGGTTAACTTTTAATCTTACCTAAGGATAGATATGCTAAGACCTTCGGACCTTAGTGGGTGCAACCATAAGGTCTCGTGGGGGAGCCACTATACATGCACATATGGGTGTAGCTCCATAAGTCTGGATAGGTACTGTATAACTCATTTTTAGCTGGAGCAGGAAATGAGTAGTCTAAAATGTGGGCCACTGCATAACTTATGGTCCTATTATCCCTAGGTTTGGGGTTATCTCTATGGGCTTAAGTTGACATAATAAAGCAAATAATTAAAATCAACCCCTTAGTTTTGATATTTATATAACAATTAAGTGTATGCATAAGTTGGAAATAGTTCATTTTTTATGCCTTGTTGATCTTAAATGCTTGACTACCATGCATTTATGACATGGATAACATAGTGCATAATGTATGTCAATTTGGTCATAAATAGGACACATCATCATTTGGTTGAATAAAATGCAAAATGTAAATTTAATATGTATGTAACTTAATGGCATATACCTATGGTATGTTAATGATGATTTTTAGCACATGTTATTTCAATTACACCACTAAGCATTGGATTAGAATGTCGTTTGTCTATGATGCATAGGTAAGAAAATGACTTTATGATACTCAAAGCCTTAGGACATCAAATATTATCAAGAGAAGCCATTTCTTTTGGTAAAGTTTGCAATTGAATATATTATGTGATATATAGGTTACACTGAAAGGTGTAATGTAAAGTGAATAGGCTTAACTGGTATCTAGATTATATCTAAATTGTAACTCAATATTTCTTTTTGGATTTTAAAATGTTTAAACTTTTATAAACTATCTAATTGTGTGTTGTGCTATATGATATCTCTTCCTAAGGTTGAGATATCTTTTGATTGTGTTGTGTGTTGTTGGAGTGATCAAAGGATCATATGAAGTTGTGGAAGTGTGTGAAAGGATTATAGAATTGTATTTTCATATATAGGTTACTATTTAAAAATTTGGGATAGTACCTAGTATAGTTGTTATGCTACCAAAATTTCAACACAAGGATTCCCAGTTTTGAATGTGTAACACTATTTAAAAATGTTTTTGTAAACTCATATTATCACATACAATGTTTTTAATAAGAATGTTTTTTAACAAGTAATGATATAAATGAATTTGGATATCTTGATATGCATACACACCTTACTTAGGCTCAACAACCAAATGACATTTAGACCGAGTAAGGGGTGTCACATGTTATAATTATGGTATAGACATAAGCAATATATTTTAATAATTTCTCATACTCAGTAACTTAAAGGTGGTTCATAACATGGGAATTCCTTACTAGACCTTTATTTATTCATTCTATGAGTTGTTTTGCTATTAACAATGGAATGTGAAAAGTACTAGAATGCCCTTAAGCTCATTACTTAGCTGTTGCATAGGTATAAAAATAAGATATAGTTACTCGAAGTCTTTTTAGTTAGGGCTAGAGTAATCCAAGCTTAAGTATCACTATAAGGCTCCTGATGTGTCAGTTGTTATTCCATAAGTATGTAGTAATTTACATAATTGCATGTACATAAGAAAAATGGTAGACATGTATATGTACATGTATATGTATAAGCTCTATGAGTGAGTAAGATAAGTTGGTTTGGTTTAATACATAGGGTCATATGTTTGGTCTTTAGCTCTAAAACCTACATATGGGTGGTAGGCTAAATCTTCCACCTATATCCCTAGGGTAATAATGTTAATGTTGTAAGTGTGTCATATAGGTGGTTGTTCTAACCCACTAGACTATTCCACTAAATGAAGGTGGTTTTGGTTATGTCCTTAAGTTCTATGGATAATAAGTGTTATTTTTCTTTGATTAGAGAATGTGGCCAAGCTATACAATTGACAATATAGGTCATGGAATAAAACTTAGTTATATATATTCAGGTATGATGAAATGCCCTTTAAGTATCTAAAGGATGCAATATAATAAGGAGTAGTTGATAGTTATGGCAAGACATTGTCCAAGGGTCTATAAAATATCACAATGTTGAATGATAAGTATAAGATTAGTTATTGAGGGTAATTCCCCCACTTAGGTACCTTAGGTGTGCCTAGGTAGGGTGTTACAATCATGTTCACTTCTTATCATAGGTAATTCGACTATAAAGTCCATAGTGACTCTTCCCCATTTCTATTTTTGTATTGCTATAAGATAAAGCAATTTAGAAGGAAGTTAATGCTCTAACTTAACTTGCGAACAAGTACGGCATCTAGTCATTGACTTTGCCAAATCTCTCTTCATACCATGCCACTAATAGAAAGGCTTTAGGTCTTAGTACATCTTTACGCTACAAAGATACATAGCGAAAGGTGCACTATAAGACTTCACAAAGATTGCTTCTTTTTTTTTTTCCTCTAACACATATAAATGATCTTATTAATATAGGCATCTATCATTCTTGGTCTTATACTCTGCATTCTTCCCCTTTTGGATCAAACCTATGATACTAACAAGCTTACTAATCATTTTTCTAAGCAACTTTAACTTGCTTAAAAAGATTTGGCTTCAATTGCAATTCAACTAAAAAAGCTCTATCATCTATGAGCTTTAATCTAACATTTATTGTAATGCCCCAAATTTTAGTACATATATTTTATGAAATATATTATTAGGAAAAATAATAGAGTATAATTTTTTCCTTTACATATCAATGATAAAAAGGGAATGAAAATAAAATTTATGGATTAATAAAAAGGATTGATATGGGATTTCCCTTAGGTTATTATAGGCTATTTGATGAATAAAAGGTAGTTAAGCCTAGCTAACCATCTCACGGACACAAAAGGGTGAATTATGTTAGCTAGAAAAAAACAAAGAAAGTTTCTTCTCTACTAACAAAATTCCACCAAGGACTATTGCATATTTTCACGATAAATAACCAAAGCACTTCTAGGTAATTCTATGAACTTTGTAAAACATTTTCTACCTCCACAATTTCTAACTACATTGCATATTTTTGTGTGCTATTCTTGTTTATTTGTTGCTACTGTAAATTGTGGTTTTAAAGAAAGGGAAGAAAAGAAGAGAAAGGCTAAAGGCAAGGGAGTTTTAGTGATGAAGTGAGATTCTTCTATTGCCATACTACAATTTTTGTTTTAGATGAATAAAACCCTTTAAGTTTCAATTTAATTAACTAAAATTGTGTGAATTTTTCTTGATTTGCCTTCTACCATTAATGATTGAAAATTGGTATTTAACTTATCTAATCCATGAATTAATGAATTATTTCACTATTAATCCACTAATAATTATTCTAGAAATAATGTATTACTTATTCTTAATGTTCTAGTGTTGATTCGACTAAATTTGGATGTGAAAATTTGAGTTTTTTAGAAGAAAAATTGTCTTTTTATTATTGTTCATAGGGCTCACGGCTATAACCCTTTAAGTCACACCACTATAAGGCCAATGTGAGAAGAATAATAGTATAGGTCCAGAGGAAGGCCTAATAACCATGAGGTTTATGGGCACATGGTAGTGAGCCCCCTTTAAGAGATCTATATGTTTTTTATGGCATAAAAAACTTGAGTTTTCTTGGTACTTTGATCAATCACTAATATGCCAATGTTTAACTAATGTTTGGGCCAATATTTAAGGGTTATATGTTCTAATTTTAAGCATGATAATGCAAGAGGAATGAGTGTGGTAATATGGCCAAAGCATGTTGACTTTCATGAGGACTAATGCAAATTAAGTTAAGTAAATGTACATTGCCACTGTATGACATATTAAAATACATATGTTGTATAAGTAGTTTATAAATTTGATGTTATGACTTGAAAATAATGTTTATGACCTTATATTTGGTATTAATGATGTGATTATATATGTGATTATATATGTGAACTAACTACAAGCTTTATGATTGATATTATGAGAAACTAGTTTTCACTGACTATTCGTTGATATGACCATGAACTGAGTATGAGATATTGACTATTGAAACTAACATGCAGTATTGCTTATGATATGATGATTTTGAAATTATATATCTATAGTCTAATTTTGATTAAATATATAAACATAAACTTTAAGCCCTTGTATGCTTAGACTAACTAAATAGCATTTGGTTAAGTTGGGTTATGATACTAGGGGTCATAGTAGCTACTTACTAATATTGATAGCTCTGCATAATACTATTTTTTATAAGTATAGACATTGGGTCAAGAGAAAAATATGCAAAATGCCTAGCTCTACTAAGTATTTTATTATTCTAGCTCTACAAAGCACCCTACTATTCTAACTCTACAGAGCACCTTACTGTTTTGGCTTTATGGAGCAATCTATTGCTAGCACTAGGGAGCACTCTATTGCTAGCACTATAGAGCATCTTATTTTTTGTTCTTTGGAGTATTATAAAGTCCATTATCTAGTATAGAGTAGTCAAAGGGCACAATGGGCCATAAAATGAAATAAATGAGATGAGATTTTCAAGAGCATAACATACTAACAAGTTCACTCATTAATCTATAATGTTATAGAATATTGATTTAAGATGATTAAAGGCATGTTATGCAAAATATTAGCATGTATGAATGATGGATACCATTAAAAAGCACTTGAGATATAAAATGAATATATGAGTTGAATAAAATCTTAAATGTGGTAAGTTGTTGCATGCTTTTCTTGAATGAATGCAATAAAGGTTTGATTCTATACCACTAAGCAAGTTTTACTTAATGTGTTCGATGTTTATTCCTTATGTAGGTTAAAGCTTTGATGTAGAATGCGTTATCGAGTGGGAAGTAAGTAGCTACCATTGGAGTCTCAGGATGTATTTTCTTTTATTTTCAATTTCAATACAATTGTTTTCTATTATTAAAGGATATTTGATTTTCATGATATACACTAGTTTGGCAAAAGTTATTGGATTTATTTCTTTATTTTTATTGGTTTGTAAATACAATTGACTTCATAATTCTATTAAGCTTGAGTTTTTAGTATAAGATGTCAAGTTTGGCAAAATAGCATCTAGATATTGTAATGGTTATGTGTCATATGAATGATTACATGAATGTAATGTGATACTGATAGGCATATTGTAAATTTATTGTATTTTATTAGGGAGGAGGCAATTAGTGTTTGGAGTTGCCACCTAGCTTTACACCAAGACCACTGAACTTTTACCTAAAAATGGTTCAGAATCAAATCTTATTAATGCCCCAGTAATATACCTTCCTTTATATTTTATCATTTATCAATCCCATACCATGCAAGCAAGCATTTTAATTAAAGCATTTATGTCACCTTTTCAATTAGAGAGACTAAATTGCAACATTAAGAATATATAACAAGCATAAGTGTATATTAGACATCCAGTAGTTGTTGTTTAACTTGACAACTACCTGTAATTCCATAGGAATTAATGGTAATTACCCAACTCTAATCTCTAGGAGATTTACCTTTGTTAAAATACATTTTCATGTGACTTTTACTAAAGAAAACTAAAAATAATTTTACTAAAGAAACACTAATTAATAATGTAAAAAATCATTGATGTGAGGTTAGGGCATTTAGGCATGAAAAATAAGTTATTAATCTGCCTATTAAAACCCTTAGTAGTTAAAAGAAATAAAAGGTATAAAATCAAAGAAACAAATAAGAAATAAGTTATTAAGTCCAGCCTTTGTATTATCAAGCCCGTACAGACTAATTACATCTTTCATATATGTTCGTATAGACTACAATGTATCATGGCTAATATATCTATCTAGACCTCCAATCTAGTCAAAAAGGTGACTCTTATACAACTCAAGGAGAAAGGTTAGTACAATGAATAATGGTCTATGATGACCTAAGAACAACATATAATAAAATCATAATAAATTGTGTGATATAAATATGAATGAGCATGATGCATGCATAAATAATGATTATAACTAAGAGAATGATGAATTAATCATATAAAGGAAAACACAAAGATAAATACAGATATTTATAAGGACTAGAATTCAAAACATATGTCTATGTAGACTACACTCCTCAAGAAAGGGAGTCCATACAGACCATAAACTAATTATAGAATATTAACAATATGCATATTAAGGAACAAAATATTTGTACAACATGATAATATCATAAAATCATGTCAGCATGGTAGGAATAATGCATTAAAACATAGTACATAAAGTAAATGGAAAACTATTATTGAGCAATAGTCTACAAGGATGTTAGATCATGCACTTATATAAATATTAGGTCCATGTGAACCTTATCATACATTAAAATAAGTTCATATGAATAGAGTGTCAATTATAGAATTGTTACATCATCTTAATTAGCAATTACATTCGATTAAAATAATTCAAAATAATAACCTACTCCTATAATCGATATGGGGGTTGCATAGAATCACTTCATAAATGATTAATCATAGGAAATCATCAGTTTATAGAGGCAACATGAATGAGTAGAGATGAATGTGAATAAAGGCCTCAAATCTGAACTTGTAAATAAGCTTCAAACAACATTAGAAATATAGAGTTTTCAAAAGAATTATAGTTTTCGATATAGGCTAAGTGTTTAGTAAAGCAAATTTTGCTGTGGAGCTCTCACTTCGGCTCTCAAAATAGTAGGTTTTAGCTTTTTTGATTGCTTCATCTTTCTCATACCTAAAAAAGGGTATTTATAGGCTTAAGGGAGAACTCTCTCATTTAAAAGTGGCAGAGTCATTATAGGATTAGGAAATAGAGTATAAATAAGAAGTTCATGCTTCGAGAAGCTTTTTGTCGACAAGTTCATGAAAATTAGGGCTATCTATGTCTATACAGACATAAACATTAGATCTAGCCTTGTAACCCCTTATCCTAAGGCTCTATAAATAGAGCCACTAGGTCTGAGAAGTGTGCCTGGGGTGTTGGGTAACTTATAAATAAATCAAGGTAGAGACGCTAGTCATGAAACTTTGAGATGCTTTAATTTGATGAAAAAGGCAAAATTTAAAAATTTAGTAGAACTAATAATTCATTTCAAACTATAAGCAACCCTTTTAGGCAATAAAAATTTTATAGGCTAGGAATGACTTAGGATGTGCCCTGGTGGACCTAAAAATATAGGACCTTAAAGCTCAAAAATTCTACTGAGTCCGTTGGGGAAAGAATTTTTGAATTCTGAGGTCATTTGCAAAGTCTCATAATTTTTTAGGTTGGCATGCAAATTGAGGTAGTTTGAAAACTACCCTATCGATGGAATTTTGCTGCAAAAATTTATGAGCATGTAAAAGGGATTAAAATATGAATTTTAAAATAAACAATGTAATTTTTTGAGATCTGTGTCAATTTTAGTTAATTTCTCAAGTTTACCAAAAAATTGAGCCATTTTAGCATGGCTCAGGTGGCTGTAGGACCCACCCACACTAAGGCATTTAGCCTAAGGCCCATACCAAGTGGAAAAAGTGAGTGACAAGTGGACTTTTCCACTTAAACAAAAAGGAAAATTTTCCCCTTTACTGTTATCACAAACCAATGCCATCTCAAGCAATTATCCCTATTTTCACCATCTTCTTCAACACATTTCTAGAATTTCTGCTCACCTAAATTCAATTTGATGTGTTAGAGAGCTAGAGGAAGAAGAATCATAGAAAAAGGAGTCTCCAAGAATAAATTAAAATTCCCCAATGTTTGCTGGTTAGAGGCCATTCTATCGAGCAGCTAAGGTGAGCTCCCTTATGTTTCCTTGCACTTTCTCTTGAATTTTCTTACTAGAATTATGTGTGTAGGAAGTTGAACATCTATGAGAATGGGTTTTGATGGATTTTTTAGGTGAACTGAAGCAAAAGAAGCTTGAAGATGTGAGGAGAAGTGGACTATGGCAGGCAGGAAGGGTAGATTTCAAGGCATAAAGTGTGGACTTCTCATTCCTTAAGTGTGAGGTAAGTGAATTCAAACATTAACTTCATTCCCTACAATTTTAATAGCTTCTCTTTTTGTTTAGGGATGATTAAAGCAAATGAATATGCTTAGATAGGTAGTCTCTTTAGGGAATTATAGTATGTGCATTAATGGGATGTGGATTGTATAGTTATTTGATGAAAGGAAGTAATGTGAATGTTAATCTTGTAGTTGGCCAAGAGTTGTAGATGTAGTTTAAGGTGTGCTTATGATGTTTGAGGTATGAATTGATGACTTTAGTATGGATATGAAATGGAATTCCTTGTGAATTAATGGAAAGTGCATGATTGGCATAAAGGGTGAGTGTAGCCGAGAGGTGTGAGTATGGGTTATGGCATGAATATTAGGTGTATGATGTGTGAATCATGGTAGAAGTTAGAGGTTGGCATAGGAATGCATGTATAAAGTGATGATTTTGGTGAAACAAAGCATGTACATATGTGTGTGATGTATGGTCGAGACATGTAAGGCTTGTGTAATTACATGGCATGCATGGTATTAGATATATATATGTGTATATATACTAGCATGGTAATATTTAAGATGTGTGTGTGATAAGTAATGCCAAAGTACATGTAATGGTAACGAATCTCTTAATGGTCGAGAGGTATAAGTGCTATGTGGAGGCATGGTAAGCATGGTATGTGGGCAAGCATAAAGTACATGGGTGCTATGGTGTATTTTTAGGCCAATGCAACAATCAGGGTCTAGTACAAGGATCACTACACTATTTCATTTTCACTCTAGATGTAGTGTCTATCAATGTTGCCTTTTTAGACGGGCCAGCTGAAATAAATTAAATAAGAACAACATAACTTACCAAAGTCATTAAAATATAATATAAGGTATTTTGGTAATTTTACTAGGAGAATATTTATTGGCTCAATCAGTAAAGATTATG
>CANXYI011136300.1:0-10921 GCA_948208565.1 Hura crepitans | reverse complement strand
TATATATACACTAAGTCATTCCATGGAATTTTATTTGACCTTACATTCATTATATATGTTTGAATCATAAAATGACCATACGCACACATTTCTAGGCATACGGCATACATTCATGACATACTCGATTTTAACTTGCATAATGCATTAATAATCTCAAAATCATTATTCTCGAAGTATTATCCCTCATAACCATTCTAAACCATCACATATCATATATTTATCATTCCATACATCATAAATTACATTTATAACATTTATTTCATTTTTTAAGCATTTAATGCCATTTATTTCTATTATGGATATAATACACATAATGCATTAAATGAATATTTACACAATTCAAAGTGATTACACATACCCAATAAGGTTGTACGGGATCCCTAAAGTTGGCCTTGGCCTTCTCTTTACCTTAGGAGGCTCGGGTTATCATTTTGCCTACGAATACAAAAGGGTACAAAATCAAAAATTAATATAAAATAATCTAGAAGTTGAAAAATATTTTGAGCCTAGATATGTGCTCTACGACACCCTAGGAACCCGTGAAAAATAAAATTTGCAAAAAAAGAAAATTCGAGAGAGAGAAAGTTACTATTCACCTCGGTTTTCTTCTCAATTTTTCTTTTGAAATACTTTATTGTTCTCGACGATTTTGGTATCCACGGACTTGTCTCGAAATGCTCGTTGTTTTAGGTATAATCTTGCAAGGTGAGTCCCTCAGTGGAAAGAGAAACCAACAAAAGAAAGAGAGAGAGAGAGGGTGGCAAAAAAATGGAGGTGGAGAAGGGTGGAGGAGAGTTTTTAGTGTATGTGGGAAGAAAGATAATTTTTCCCTTTTTATACTTTCCAAAAATAATTTTTTTTCTTTGCTTCGAAAAATTATTATAATAGATAGGAATATCGGTTTTCCTCCATTCCTATCCTTAAAATTCCATAAATCCAAGCCTTAAATCCTCTTAAAATCTCAAGTCCAAATTTCGATAATAACTCAAAAAATTAATACATTTTTTGTCCCGAAAATTGGGATAAAAATAGTTCTTGAACTCAAAAAATTTTGATTCTAAAGTCATTAGACTATTCTAAATATTTGAGTATCAAGTTATAATATTTTTGGATTATTTTGAGCAACTTTTTATTTATTTTACAGTTAAGCTCTGGTTGTGGCAGTATTCACAAGACACTGTCGTAAAATCTTAATTAGCGTTTTTAACCACCCGAACGACTTCGAATTGGCTTCAAACTTTGCCCAAAATTCTCTTGTAACTAATACTTCCTGTTGGTACATGTAGTGTAACTCAGGTTTCGAGTAGCACTATTCATCCCAAAAAGTACTATTCATAAGAGTCGAATTTTTGGGTCGTTACAATAAGACTTGTTAATAAAATGGCTATTATGTATTGCATCTATGCATCCATGGCATGTCTATTTCATCTGTGTGCTTATAGTGACATATTTTTATTATTTCAAATTCACCACTGAGTTTTATACTCTGCGTACCAGTATTTCGGTATGCAGGTAATAGCAAATAGAGGTCTACCCTCGGGTTTTATGCAGTGTAGCAGCAGAGACATTGAAGAGTATGAGATTTTGTATTTTAATGGTTTTAGTAGGCACTCATGTAAAAACTATAGGTTATGGGTTTAGCTAGCTTAGAAGCTATTAGTGTCGGTGATTATAAGTGAAATCAGTGATGTATAAACAGAGTCTTTTAACTGCATATTTAATTTATGTCTGATTTTGGCATTTTAGGCTTAAGGCCCTGTGTGATGAGTAAATGCCTATGTGATAACTGAATAGTGTGATTGATATATTGATGATAGTAAAGGACCGAAAGGGTCAAAAGGGTGATAGGTTAAATGATTGAGATGCTTCAAAGTATTTTTCGGAGGTCAAAATTTTCACAATGTCACCCGAGTAGCTATTGTGCTGCCCAAATTTCTGTAAAATCTATAATGGACTTCAAATGAATTTTTAGGTTATATATACCCTGAACAATGATGTCTAAGTGATAGATAGAGAATCTAGGCAACATCAATCCAGATAATAGATAATTTATAAGTGTTAAACGAATACAGGTCTGGAGCAATTTCAGGATGGGTGACCTAGTGAGAAGTGCATTGCCTATCGAGTTTCTTCAGGAATCTGGTAGGGGGTGTTATAATACACACACACACCCAATACATGCATATCAATGCATATTTATGCCTTTATACTTAAGAATAATGATGACCCAATCAACAACATGCATTGCATTATAAAAGCAGAAACATGCATAGCATGTTATAATCAAATGAAAGTGCTAAGTAAGAGCTCAACATAAATATAATAAACTCACATACATAATAATCACAATCATCAGTCGTATTATGCTTATCTTTATCAAATCATTCCTTACCTGCATAACCCATTCAAAACTATCTCAAGAATAAAATATCTATGATTTCATTTGTGTTCTCGGTTTATTTTTTCTTATATTATGTAATATATTTGAGAGACAAGTACCTAGCATAAAAGAATATATATATATATATATATATATATATATATATGCATTCATTTATTTGTGGTATTATATATCTTAACCAAGAATATATATCACATAATCTAGCCATAGGTGGATATACATGCTAAATATCATAATTTATAAGAATGACTATAGCCAAAAGCATAATAATAATTATTAAAGTCAATATATCTCATTTTATTTATTTAGGCATCATTCTTGTCAAATCTCATTATATCTTCTATTTAGTTATGCCCATACATAAAAGACAACTATCCAAAGCTGGATAACAGGACAAATGGTGCCTAAAGGCCAAATATTACCCAGATGCCTAATATGGATGCCCAAAGATCGAGATGGATCCGAAGATTATAACAGGACTTATAGGTCATAAATTGGACTTGAAGGTCATGAATTGGACCCATAGGTCATAAACTGGACCTAAAGGTCATAAGTTAGACTCGAAGGTTATAAACACACCCGAGGGTATGCTAGCAGCTACAAAAATTTCCTAGTTTACTGGTCAACCTATCCAATCTAGGTTGTCTACTCATATGGGGCATTATCATACTCATTTTGTTATACCTTTTTAAGCTTGATTTAGAGTACATTATATGATCTTTTATCATACTTCGTAACTTATTAAAAAGCCAAAGCTTCTATAATTGATATAATCCATATTCTTATCTATATAAGCTTAAGATTCTCATCTTACTTTATATGTATAAACAATTTATACTTACTTGATATATGCTTTAAGCGCCAACATCTTAATTAGTGATAGGCCATTCAGCCACGTTCTTATTATATACATATTTAGCATATTTATTTCATATTTTATTAGCTTATGCAAATTTCCATATGCTATAATACTATGCATGATACAATTATATCATGCTTGTCATCTTAATGTTAACTATGGTAAAAGTATATAAAGAACACATAGTTGCATGTCATCACCTATAATCATAGTCTCTAACCCATATGCTTTAGCCATTTAGCTTGCATGCCATTTATGGCATCAAAACCATATCATGCCTCATATGTAGGAAGTATAACATTTATAGCACAAAAGCACTACGCACACTTGATATAGTTCATTTTAAACATTATGCTTAATACATCTTCCTCAACCACCTCAAGTGACTTAAGACAATTTACCATAGACATTATAAACATTTAGGCCATAACAAGAATATCATGTTAACAACATTACAACATACTTTATTATATGCCAACGCATTTATATCTTAGATCACTACAAAATTCATAACTATATTAAGGTATACATATTCTCATGTTTGTAATTATTCTTATAACTTTTTGAAACTTAACATTTGTTAATATAGCTCAGTCATAAGCTCAAACATAGTTTTAACCTTTACTTTTGCCATACTAATAACATATCATATAGCGAAAGTAGATAAATGCCTTAAAATAAGACAAATTCTTTTGTCTCACATGTATGGCTCTTTCATATCATGTCATTAAGCTTATACATAGACACAACTTGAATGGCCTATTCATAAATCATCACTCTCATCTATCTTATCATGCCTTCTAATTCAAACTTTCATATGTGATTAACATTGTTCAATTTCATCATATCCTAAGTTAAAACACACACAAAACTCATTTACTTATAGCAAAAGCAAACATCAAGGTTATGCAACCCTTATATCACTAGTTTTATAAATCACATATTTCAATTAACAATAATGTCACATACCCTCACTTGGGCCATAGACATGTTTTGACTATATCACATCATTATAGTTATCGAAATTTTCTCCCTTCTTATCACATACTACTATCTCAACTTAACATAATTCACTATTATGTAGACCATGACTTAAGTCATTTATCTTTATTTAGCGAATTGGAAATCTTATTAGTCATACTCCTCATTTCTACACAACTTATACAATTCACATACAAATACCCAAGATTTTTTTCTCATCAAAACATCTCAATTTCATAAGCTTAAAAACACATATATGCACTTTAATTTATGAAACTCACATAATATGCATATAAATCCTTTCACACACTTCTTCATATCATGTTAACATCACATACATAAAACCTCATAACACTTTTTAGAGTACTTTACATCATTAACAATCATAACTCACAATTCACAAACACAACATACACACTTTCATTTAAACATAGCATATTAAAATTGGGTACACTAACTAATTTAAGCTCTCAATCTTCCACAGTGGGGATCAATCTTCCTCTGAGTATATCCTTGTCTATTCTCAATGCCATCATTGGATAACTACAAACATACAAACCTTACCAATTAAGACTACTAGCATACATAATTCAAACTCATAATTCATCAACACTTTACAGACTAATTCAATTGGCAACCCATATAGCCCTATTTACAGGTGTCTACTACTCAAATCGAAATACAACCCTGTTTTTACCACTATCTTTGTCCCTTCTTTCCTCTAGCCCTCAATTACTTGAAATAAACACAAATTTGCTAGAAAGTAAAATGAACAATAAGCATTTCAATTTTAAGAGCAGTAAAAGAGGAAAAATAACCCTTAATTCCATCTTATATCCACTTAGTACATATCAATCTATGCTAAATAAACAATCAATCCCATTTGTAGCTTTTAAGTATACAAAATTGAAATCAAATTCATAGAAGCTATTGAAATATACCTCTTTTATTTTTGGTTCCACCTCTTTTTTCTCTCTCTCGATTTCTTTTTCTCTTTCATTTCTTCTTTCCCTCAATTCTTCTATGCCTTCTTTATCTTTTCCTTTTATTTCCTCTTTTTCTTTTCTTTTTCTTCCTTTTCTTCTTTTCTTGATTCTTTTTTTCAGCAGCTCTACCATAAGCCCTTATTGTGCCACCATCGATTGGCTCCTATCACTATTGCTTTACAGTAGAGGCTGCGCTCACCATCGTGCCCCACGACCGTTTCTTTCACCATCACCCGCAGCAACCCTCCCTTCTGTTTGGTTTGCTATCATCTCCCTCTTGCTATCTTTTTTTCTCATTTTTTGCTTTCTTTTCTTTTTATTTTTTTTATTTCCTTTTTATTTCGTTTTTCCCTAATTTCTTTGTGGCTGCCCTCATTTTCTTTCCATATAATTCAATCCATTTAATTTTATAAATTATCCTCGATTCATAAAATCTCGATTTTACTTTAAATACACTTAATAAAATATTTAAGTGTTAGTTCATGGGATTTATAGGTCTACCCAATAAAAACACATAAATATTAGTTTAGTCATAAAATAATTAGACTGTTATAAAACCCTCGTTTCTCATCTTTAATTTGCTTAGTGACTTATTTCTGATAAAATTTCACTTGTCACCAATTCATAATTAATATTTTCTTACTTTCCAAATTCTGTGACCCAAATCTCAAGATCGTTATACACGTTCCCAAAAAACATTGTTAAAAAATCTTAAGAAATTTTTGAATGTTACAAGATTTCTTCTTCTTGAAAAGCCAAAACTAGCCATTCTATTTTTCTTTTCTATTTATTCTTCAATTCCCTAAAGACATTTATTGATTTCATAAATTAATCATGGGATAATAAGATTAAAGCATAAGAGCTATCAAATATTGAAGAAAAGAGGGGAAATTGGTTTAAAGTTTTAGATTTAAAGTAAGATAAGTTGGTGATTTCTCTCTCTTATTCATTCTTCATTAATAGGGGTTTTAATATGGGAATTCTTATGAGTAAAAGACATGGATTTGATATGGTTTCCTCATATGTTTAAAGCTTGAATGACCATAGAAGCTTGAGAACTGGGTTTGGCTAAAACTACTGAGTAAGGAAGAAAAAGTTTTTGATTCTTTAAATAAGAAGATAAGGATAAGAAAGAAAGTTAGTGAGGATCTGTAGGAGGACCTAATTAATTCCTTTTATTTCTTAGTGAGGATTTATAGGAAGACCCAATTAATTCCTTTTATTTCCCTTAAATATGCATGAGTTAGGGTTTATGTTACGGGGCTTCTAATTCATGATTTACAATGTTGTTACATAAGTTGATTGGTTAAGAAATAAAAAGTTTAGTTTAATTTAACCCTTAGCCAAAATCCATTTTTTGCAATGGAATTTAATATGTTCTTAAATTGTTAGTGGTAAATGTAGTAGGACCTATAAAAAATTAAGTTAGAACTTAAGAACTATTTATATGAGAATTTAATTAAAGTCTAAAGAATTTATAAACTTGGCTAAGGCATATTAAGTAGCATGCTTAAAAGACAAGTTTGATTATTTGACATGAGTGAAGTAGGTGTCGGTGTTTATTCAAATGCTTATGGTAAAATGATGTTAAATTTATAAAATTTCTATATAATTTTTAATAATAGGAGTTATGCCAAAACCTTATGTAAGATTAGAACTAAGTGAAATTTTAAAGATCCAAAACCTTATGTAAGATTAGAACTAAGTGAAATTTTAAAGATATTTGCATAAAAATATATAATGCAAATTATGTGAGTGTGAGTGTATATAATAAAAACAAAGATAAGTATTTGTTGTATAGGACTAGATGCTTAAGCTGAAACATACTTTATTTAAGTTTGACATGATTTGTTTATTATAGTGGATTAAAAGTTATATACTTATGAATATAAGACTCATGTGAAAGGTATGGATATGTCAAGGATATACCATTGCCATGATAATGACCAATATATGAGCTTTAGGAAATCTAATATTATGGTAAATGAAACAAATGAATATTTTTAATTTCACTTGTATGGCTATATGTATATTTGAATGATTGAGAATAATTCTTTGAGAATATATATAAACTCATGGAAAATGATGCTTTGAACTATTATATTTTGAAAAGATTAGCCTTGGAAGTTATTTTAAATTATGGCATCATAAAGACATGCTGATATGATATATGCATGAAAAGCATAAATTAATATGAATTAAATATTAAAAGAAATTAATGTGAGATAGATAATCCCATTTCTACCTAGGATGTAATCAGGCATATAGGATGATTTGGCATGCCAAAAAGGGACACTAGTAGATTTGCACTATTACATAGCATTTAGTTATCTTTGTTTCACATTATTTATTAGTGCTAGCACCACCTTTGTATCTTTGGGTACCATAAAGACTTTTCTTGAAAAAGAGCATTGCACCCTGTACCATTGGGTATTATAGAGACTTTGCTTAAAAGAGAGCATTGTACTTATCTTATTATCTAGGCACTTTAATCATGTCTAGGAAGAAATGGGCTTAATTTAATAATACAAATGGATAAATGTATTAATAACTAAATTGAATTTTCTAGATTTTGCAAATGTATGTTGGATAAATGTCTTATTTGACATTACTAGCATTTTCACACACTCACTAGACATTGGATGTGAACATCACCTATATGTTAAGTCTTATATGAATGAATTGTACTACTTGACTCATATGATTATTTGTTTCTCTTGGATCTTATAGCTTAGACAATCACTAAAGAGTTGTTTGGGTTAGAAGGCATCTACTGAGGAATTCTTTATTCTTAGCATAGTTATTTCTTTTGCACAAGTCCAGGTACCACAAAAGAGAAAAGAGGCTGATTTTGTATCTTCTTATTGGGGTATCATTTGTAGACATGCATTTTCACATGTGCCATAATAAAACCTAGGCATTTTATTAGAGGTGAGCAAAATTGAATTGAACCGATAGCTAATATAACACTAAAAAAATCTCGGTGTTATGTATAGTACTTCCTGAGTTGTGAATAGTATTTTCCTGAGGTTAGGAACACTAATTCTACTAAATAAAAGTATTAATTATAATATAATTATTGTTGAAATTTGAAGTCAAAATGAGATTATTTAGGTCGTTAAAATTGACATTTAAATTTTATGGCATTGTGACGTGAAAGTTTTAGCTGAATAGTAAAATAACTAAAAGTTGCTCAGAAAATTTTGGAATTAATACAACTTTATACTCAAAAATTCTAATTAGCCTATTGGTGCTAAAATTGGAATTTTTAGAGATCAAAAAGTATTTTTACTAAAATCGGGTAATATAAAAAGTGGCGATTTAATTTGATTTTTCTCGTTTTTTGAGCTCTAATTTTTAAAGGTTTGTGGGACCTAAATTAATTTAATTTTTGCATGATAAATGAGATTAAATTAAGGTTGAAAGAGAAGGGAAAATAGGAGGAAAGAGAGGAGAAAAATGGAAATAAATGATTTTTTTTTCAAAAAGTATAAATATGGTCAAATTCTTTTTATTTTTGGTTAAACCAAACACTCTCCTCTCCCTCTCATGTTCAGGCTGATGACATCCCACAGAGAATTCCCTTCATTTTTGCTTTCTAATCTTTATTCTAACCTTAATTTCTTTCATTTAATTGAATGATAAATGCCTCCATGACCTTTAAAGCCTATTTTGAGTGAAAACTTTGAGAAAAATCGAAGGAAATGCTCGATTTTAGGCTTAGTGAATAGCGACCAATTTTGGTTCGGGTAAGAATTTTCAAATCTCGATATTTTTCCAATGTTCCTCGGGTGCCCAAGAGTTATTTTATGTTGTCAATTTTCAATTTTCATGTTTGTATAAATTTTTATGGATTTTAACGAAACGAATATGTAACTCGCAATTGAGAAAATTGACAAATTGTGAGATAAGAAGAAAGCTAAGGTGTAGGCATCCTTGAGAGTGTATTACAACCCTCTCGATATATGTAATTGAGTTAAATCATACTTAAATGATATATTGCCTCAATTTATGTAATATGTTAAATTGAGTGTAAAGTGCTCACTTAAGTGTATTAATGGATTGATTGTGTTAAATAGCAAATGAGATGTATAATGATGCATTTAATATGGTTCAAATGCATAAAAATTGTAGCACCCTCTACTTGATCCATACATCGAACCTGAGTAAGGAGCACTATCGTATACCGATATTTGATTTCTCTACCTATAAAACCCGATCCAATATAAAACTTTTTGTTAATTGGTTTAATATATAAATTTCTTAACTTATGGAGTTGTAAAAACATTAAAAATCATTTGATGTGCTTTATGAGGCAACTAATGGGATCTTCGTGTTGAAAATTTAACAATATAATGGCTGTATCGGGATACTTTCTAAAATAGTAAACTTATTAAAAACACTTCTATAAAAGCATACAACACATCTCCACATCAAATGGGTCCTTTTGACCTTCTAAACTTCATCAGAAAACACAAGGCCTGAGGTTTAACTCAAACAACATTCTCACATACAATATCACAAATTATCACACAATCCATGCGAGAAAAATAAAGCTTTTTCAATATTACAACTTTAGTTACAAAAACAACCAAAGTTACAGATTAGACCCTATCCCTCTAGAATCACAAGAGCACACTACCAATATTACATTTACATTATTACAAAATGATAAAAAATACCCACATAAGGGCTATCTTCAAAAGTCTCCTGTGGTGCATAAGCTTTAGCTCTAATCTGTTGCTTTATTACTTACACATCACAAACAGGTAATGTGCTAAGCTTTTGCTTAGTGGTGTAATCACTTTAACTAGGTATAACAATTTAAGCATACATGTATGCAACATATGTCAAGTGAGTTATTTCAAACCATACATATACACACATTATGATAATAACATAATTATGCAATATAGCACATACTTGTCTTTAAAAACATGAAAAACTACATTAGGTCTATATTCACAGCATAATTACTTTCAACATGAATAAAAATCAATTACATGCATAAAGTATTCATATATAGGTCATAAACATACACATACTCTAATTTATATGGTAATGAGCATAAAAATAAGCATTTATATCCATTACCATACCTATGCATCATTACCACATATTTGGGTTCTAAGATCCTATATACTTTAACCTGTCAATGTAATGAGTATAAAAACTCCACCTATATCTTATGAATGGGTTAAACTCGGCATTATACCAAAAACATAAATGTCACACATAATGCATCATTTAAAAATGCATCTAACATCATTTTATGCTTAAACATGCTATAAACATAATTATCTTTATTATTTTAATTACTTGTTTAATTTATGCCTATACTAAAGAGACAACTATCCAAGGCTAGATAGCGAATAACGGGCTACGTGAAGGTGCTTAAATAGTGTACCCGAAGGCATTGGTATCTATAGATACAAAACACATCGACTCGAAGGCTCACCCATATGTAATGCTAAACAGTGGCTCAAAAGCCTAGTGCCCGTCGACATAAATATGCATATAACCCGTAGGCCTACTACCTGAAGGTAAACATTGTAGCTGCTAATCTTAGTTGATTGGTCAACCTATCCATACTAGGCTGTCCAACTATATAAGCATTATTAAACTGGTCGATGATATCTATTTTAACCATTTTAATGCATAACATAATTATTGTCATCTCACGTATACACGTAT
>CANXYI011136250.1:0-10190 GCA_948208565.1 Hura crepitans | reverse complement strand
AATTGGTATCCATTGTCAGCCAATAGTACCCTAGCCTTATGATCTTTCTAGCTAGGTTTTTCCCATTCATGTCTAGCCCACTTACTCTTCATGAACTTCTTTTATGCTTAGATTCATTGATACATCTAAGTTAGAGGCCATCATAATATCTTTTGTATAATATTTTTTACAAAGAAATGAAATAAGTCAATAACTTATAAGGTGCCTTTTTTGTCTTTTTCAGAAGCCTTTTTAGGGGACTTTCCATTCTCTAAGTAGTTTTGAATATTAGGAAACTAGACAATCAATCATCCATTCCTATTTTTACCCTTTCAAGTATACTTATGTATACTGGATGTCTGGAATTGGTGAAATAAATTAGTTTCATTAGTGTTTTATTTGAACATTCAATTACTAACATTAACCCTACTATGGCATTTGCTACTTAATTTTTCTCCTAAGGGATGTGGTGGAAGGTGCATCTGTCAAATCCTTTTACCAAGTTTGTCACTATCTTGACATATCACATAAGGTTGTCATCTTTGACTTTGTAGGTCTTATTTGCTTGTTGAATTACTAATATAGAATCTTATATCTTTGCCCTCATCATGTATAATGACTCCAATCCATAAGTGTATACTTCATATTTTGCTATGTTGTTGGTGGCTAGGAATTCTAATTTCTTTGCTATGAACATTTACTTTGCCTTCAAGAGTGATTAGTAGAAGCTCTGCACTTGCTCCTTTTTTTATTAACAGCTCCATCGAAATACAATTTCCATTCCTTTCAGAAAATTGCCCTTAAAAATTCATCTAGGAATTCAAATTTAATGTTGTCACTATCAATTAGTTATTAGGCTAAGAAATTTGCAACTACTCCACCTTTAATAGTTTTCTTAGTGATATAGGAAATGCCAAACTCTCAGAGTAGAATTATCCATTTTCCTATATTTCTAATTAGAGAAGGTATGGTTAAAAGGTAGTATAATAGGTTTTGGTTTGCTATTACTTCAACACTGTATGATTAGAAGTAATGTTGTAGCTTTTTAGAAACCCAAATTACTCCTAGGTGGATTTTCTCAACTTTAGCATACCTTTGCTCATAAAGAAGTAACTTCTTACTCAAGTAGTAAATGGCATATTCAATTATAAATTTATTAGTTTGCACTATCATGGCTCTAATAGAGCCTTCTTTAATGGCAAGATAAATAATTAGCACATTTCTAGGCTTAGGAGGTTTAAGAATCAATAGATTGGTTAAGTATTGCATGATGGCATTAAATGCCTTTTAAAAATCAGCGTTCCATTCATACGCTTGATTCTTTCTTAGAAGTCTAAAATGTGGTTCACAAATGGATGTGAGCTTTGCTATGAACCTACAAATGTACTATAATTTTCATAATAATGCCTTAACTTCCTTTTCCTTTCTAAAGGTTGGCATTTTGATTATGGCTTTGACTATTTTTGGGTCTGCCTCAATTCCATTTTTGCCCAAAAAAATTTGAGTAGTTTGCCAAAAATAACTCTTATCATGCACTCTTTTTTATTAAGTCTCATTTTAAACTCATCAATCCATTGAAAGAACTTTTCTAAGGCTTTAATTATATTTCTCTATTGATGGACTTTAGCATCATTGTCTCGCGTGACCCTTTTGATTTTCCTAAGAATGATCAAATCGAAGCAGCTTAAGACTTAATTTAGGCCTCACTCCTCGAGTTTCGAAAGATGAGAAGAAAGCTAAAGGAATCTAAGGCCTTCCCTTTTTAATTACCTTAAGGGGTGCAAGTTGGGCACCACAAGGTAGGAGTCACCACCTGACGGAGTTGAGAAAAAGAAATACCTTGTAGGGCTAAAATCAGAGCAGTTTAGAACTTTACTCTTATTTATACCTTAAATTAATACAGAACTTCGATTTATATTTATGACACTATTCCTTTTCTCAAGTGACTTTTTTCAATTAAAGTAAATCACACTTTCATGTAGAAGAAGTTATAGAATATATTTACAGAAAATTAAATAGGTGCTTGGAATCGAAGCAACATACATGAGATCGGGCCATTAATTATTTTGAGAACTTTGGTTCTTAAAGATTAATTTGGGAAAATGAGTTTGATGGTTTTTTATTTGGAAGAATAGTTTGAAAACTTTGGTTCTTAAAGGCTTTATTTGGAAAAATGAATGTTATTATTCTAAATTTTATGGTGAGAAAATCAGAATTTATTTTATTAACAAAATAGCAATTTATTGGGTAACAATATGATTTTGACTATTATTTCCTTTTAATGTGTGTTTCAACCTAATTTGGTATTCATGGAATATTTCAGGATTGAAATTGGAGGCATCATACATAAATCAGGAAATGGATTTAATTTAAGAACTTTGGTTCTCACATGTTAAATTTTAAGAAATAATTTTATTGTGACTTTTATTAAGAAAAATCAAACCCAATTTTATTAATAAAACACCAATTGATTAAATAGAAATATTTTAATTATTTTTCCATTTGCATGAAAAATCATTTTCCTAATTTATTACAACATTCACAGAATATACACGAAAATATAAAATATAAGGCAATTACCTAAAACACAATCTAACTGAAATAAAAAAATAAAAATTACATTTTAGAAGGCCTAAGATACAATCTAACAAATAATAAACAATAACAACAACAATTAGCCCCTAATAATCAGATTACTCAAATCACAACAATAGAAATAATTTATTAGCATGTGAATGAAAAATAGAAAATTGGATAGAAATTAAATAAAAATAAATAGTCACAAAAATATAAAATATTGCATAAATAAATTATCATATCTAACCGGTAGATAGATAATGCAAAAAGAAAAATAAAATCAATACAAATGGCCAAAAATAATATTTTTGATGTGAAGCAAAAATATGAAGATAGACAGAAATTAAATAAAATATACAGTCGGAAAAAATATAAAATATTGCACAAATAAATTATCACATTTAACCAATAGATGGATAATGCAAGAAGAAAAATAAAATAAGCATAAACAACAAAAAATAATATTTTTGATGCGAATCAAAAATAAAAAGATAGATAGAAATTAAATAAAATAGATAGTCACAAAAATGCCAATTTTGGCCCAACTAAATTACCACATCTAACTAGTAGATGGATAATATAAGAAAGAAAATAAAATCAGCCCAAACAACTAAAAATAATATTTTATGTCAAGCAAAAATAAAAAGATTGACAGAAATTACAAAAAAAATAAGCAATCTCACAAATGCAAAAATATATACAAAATTAATTTACCACATCTAACTTGTAGATGGATAAAATACAGAAAAAATAAAAAATGAAAGGAAAAATGGATCGGTCAACACACTGGTATATTTGCCTTCAGATAGATCTCGACTTGGACTGAAAACGATGCTTGAATCTTGAAAAAAATCCTAAATGTGGTATGAAAATAATATTTTTTGGTATTTTCTAGGTATTTTTAGTGAAAATAAAGAGTGAAAATGGCTATTCTAGGAGTGAAAATGGCTATTCTAGGAGTGAAAATGGCTGTTTTGGGCTTAATAATCGCCAAAATAGGCATTTTCGGGAGTGAAATAGCTGTTTTGGGCCCAAAACGGGCGCCCGCACACGGAACGGCTCGTTTTGGGCCAAAACGGCCGTTTCTTATTTTTTTTTTTAATTTCTTGAGATCTTTAATTCAGACGTCAAAAATCCATTTTTAGGATTTTTATCCTTTTCATCAGTATTAGGCAAATTGAACCTAGGAGCCCCTAAAACCCAGTGTCTACAGTTGCCCCCTAACTTTAGGGAGCTAACAACAGAGTGTGTAAAGTGACCTAAAGTTTAATAAGGATAGGGACACGTATCTCGAGGGTGATCTCTCTGTAAGATACATCGGGATCAGAGTCAGTACGGTTTGGATAGCACCAGAACATTGCACTTAGGGTTGAGTTGGTTCAGGCAGAATTAGAATGTCACGCTTGAAAATCTCTCAAAAAGGTCACGTTTGGGTTGTCCCCTCTCTCTCTCTCTCTCACCTCTCCTCTCTCTCTCTATTTTTTTCTCCCTCTCTCTCACTCTTTTTTCTTTCTTTTCCTCTCCCTTTCCTCTCTCCTCTCCCTTTCCTCTCTCTTGTCTTCTCTCCTTTCCTCTCTTCTCCTCTCTCCTCTCCCTCTCCCTCTCCCTCTCCCCTCAGAAGTCAAGCAGCACTATGGATCTACACTCGACAGTTGATTTAATTTGGGTAGTGTTAAGACACTACACCCGGAGTTGGTTTGATTTGATTGATTCTCTCTCTCTCTCTTTAGTTTGGTTTAATTGATTCTCTCTCTCTATCTCTTTCTCTCTCTTTGGTGTGATTTGATCAATTCTCTCTCTCTCAGCCTTTTTCTCTCTCTTTAGTTTGGTTTGATCGATTCTCTCTCTCTCGGTCTTTTTCTCTCTTTTTAGTGTGGCTTGACTGATTCTCTCTCTTGATTTCTTTCTCTCTTTTTTGTTTGGTATGACCGATTCTCTCTCTCTCTTAGTCTCTTTCTCTCTTTTGGGTGTGGCTTGATCGATTCTCTCTCTCTTGGTTTCTTTCTCTCTTTTTAGTTTGGTACGATTAATTCTCTCTCTCTCTCGATCTCTTTATTTTCAAAAGTCGGGTAGTATTGTAAGGCTGTGCTCGGTAGCTAACTTGATCAGTTTAGGTAGCATTTTGATGTTGCACCTGAGTTCTTTAGGAAGGCTAAAGTTTGAGTTGCTTCCTATGCAAAAATCATGAGATAAAGCTTGTTAGTTCATCAAAGGTCAATTATAATATAGATAAATGCTGCGTGTGTGAGTGCATACACATTTCTCTTTTGCTTCTTCTCTTTTCTCTCTTTTTTTTATCTTTTTTATCTCTCTTTTTCCTTTATCTTTTTTCGTTTTTCTTATCTTTTTATTTAGCTTGGTGTATCTCTTTTTTTTCTTCTTTTTTTTTCTTTTTTTTCTATCTTTTTTATTATTAAATTATAATTTTTCATAGTTATTGTTTAGCAGGTATTTGTTTTATTATTCTATTCATGTCTTGATAAAAAGCAATGAGCATAAAATATGTCAATTTCATAGATGAGCGCTTTTGAGTACAATCCTTTTTGTGTCCTAAGCTATCATGAACATGTAGATGCAATGAAGTAAAAGTAAGACAAAAATAGAGTAAAGGCTAAGGGGCTGGAGGCTATTTCTGATCTCTCAGCATTCGAATCTCTATCTTCATAGCATCCAATCTCTGTATAATCCACCACTCAGACTCTTTGATTCTCGTGCTTAGTTAAGCTTGATTGTGCTAAAATTGTTCCATCATACACATCTATAAACCCTAAAGGAGAGACTCGATTGATGGCTGAGGTAGTGGTGCTGAAGAAGACGGACCTGCCTCATCAGTTTGTTGCCTCTGAGCTAGCCTCTCAGGAGTCAGGTTAGTCCCTAAATTTAAGTCAAATACAAACTAATAATCCTCGCTCATTAGGTTGGCTGCCTACTGGCTCAACTCAGCCTCTATGAGTAATCTATATCTAGCAGGTGCTTGAGAATCTAGCCTTGTAATCCCAATAGCAATACAGGTGTCTCAATGACTAATAACTACTGCTAAAGAGACTAGCCTAGAAGCTGCTCTGGAATGCCTAACCTGAGCAACAAAGCAATGACAATCCCTCACACAATGATTTTTTTGCTCAAGAATTAGCTAGCACGGTGCAGATGATCTAGGATGGTCTAGGTCGAGTTGAATAAGACTTTATGCTCTATAGCCTAAATGTTATATAACTCAGTCCGATTCAGCTAACCAAAGCTGCCAACTCACCTGAGGTAGCTGAGGGACAATACTCGATGTAGATATTTATACACTAAGTCCCATATGGCAGATGCCTTGGTCTGGCTAGTGCTGTAGGTGGTGCCCAATTGACCAATGAACCGCCAATGCTCCTCCAAGCTCTTAGGGACTTCTGTGTCCCCATCTATCAGTAGATGCAATAATTTTATGAATCGTTGAAAGGAAAGGTTATATTTGTCTCCTATCACAGCAAAATGAATGGCGGATACATCGTTCGGACTGGCCTACCAAAACCTAAAGGTGTTGAGGAACTCTAATGTCATAGTAGGGTAAGTAGTGCACCGTAACAGGTAGAACTCTCGCCACTTTACCTAGGTGAGTAGCTGATCCTCTCAGTTTACAATGCTTATGTCTTATAAGGTCTCAGTACATATATACTGGCTTCCTATCTGTGTGATAGTGGCTAATCATCTATACCGTTCTATTTCCTTATTGATAAGCTAACCCGGCACAACCACATGTCTGGGTATTGGTTGACGGTGTGGATAGCTCTGTTGGCAGGGTGGCATGGTGTATGTATGTATATATATGTAATGCTTAGAGGCAAGGACTATGAAAAGGTAAGAAAATGACAAAAATCAATAAAAAAGTTTAGTTTATATAGTGGCATGAAAACGGGCATTCTGCCTCACGAAAATGGCTGTTCTAGGCCTAAAAATGGCCATTTTTGGAGGAAAAAATGGGCATTTTCTAGGTCGAAAATGGCCATTTCGAGTCACAAAAATGGCCGTTTTGGACCAATCCCAAAATGCCTATTTTTCGGCTTAAAATGGTCATTTTCAATAAAAAAACATTCATTTTCTAACTAAAATGCTTATTTATGACTATAATGTTCCCTTTTTTTTTACTTTCTAAGATTATAAATGCCCTAATGTATGCATAAATATTCATACTACTTGGGTTTTATCTCTTTCCTTGCAACAATGAGTGACAAATTTCTCAAAAGGGTTCATAAAATTCTTGATCTCCCTTCTACATAGGAGGTTCCCATCTTGGCTCCTTTTGGTGGGCTGAAGTTCCTTCGAAGGGTGTGGCTTGACCAGACTTTTCTCAAAGTAGTGACTTGATTCTGGGACTTGCACTTTCATGTTTTTTGATTTTCTCATCAAGAAATATGCCCATGTCTGAGGAATTTACCGCAATTTTAGGCATGTCCTATTCATCTGACACTCTACCTTGCTGCCCAACCTGTGTTCCCCGTTATCCATATGAAGCCATCGACATACTAAACATCTTGCTATCTTTAGCAACCCAATAGGCTCATGAAGAGAGCCAATCTCTCTAGATGCATTACTAGATTATGCTGATAGTTACACACACATCCTATTCCTTCGAGTAGGTGCATACCTATTCGTATTCTTCTCCAAATATCTAACAGTTACAGCTAAAGACCATTCTAAAGATTATCAACTATGTAGTGTGCTCCAAGATGTGAAGAAGGTTTGGATGCTGTGAAATCTAGAGAAGCTGAATTCTTTCGAGGGAGCTCACTTCTGCTTCAGGTTTTTTTTTTTAATAGACTGCCCCTGGGGAGGAGGTTTTCTCCTTATTCTTTATTTGACATCTTTTTTTAGGTTTGGCTATAAGAGAAACTTCATCTGTTGGATAATCCTCCGCCTCGTGGCCTCGACTCTTATGGCTTAAAGTACTTGCTATCTTGAGCTATTATGTGTCGCTTTATAGACATAGAGCAATGGATTTCATGGTTGAGCACTCTAATAGATGTTACTATAAGTTTCAAAAATCCATGGGTTCATTTTCAGTATGTGCAGCATAGTGGTCCATTAGGTTGTGTTCCTCTAGTCAACCTTGACAAGGTTACCTTTTGCATTCCTGACCATTGTATGAGACAGTTTGGCGAAACCTAAAGAATTGTAACCTATCCACTACCTTTTAGAAGAGGCGATATGTCTATCACCTTCATCTCTGGCTATCATGACCTATGGAGATAGTTGCCTTTAAAATCAAAAATTGCACCCAGTGTTGTTTGCAAATTCTGTACCTTAAACACATATAAAGCATAGGTAACCAGTCTTTATCAAGACAACCAGTCTCGTTGGCTGAGGATGAATAATGAGGGTAGCAACAAGAAACAATGTATTTAAAAAGAATAGATAAAAGAAACTTTTCCACTTTTATATTGTACCTATTTATTGTGCGTAATGTTGTATTTCTTTAGTTTATGAAATGCTCAATCATGCTTATCAAAGTGATCCTATCTAACAACATCATATTGGTATTTTATGATAATAACAACTAGACATTAATGCAACAACACATTTCCTCATTTAATCAAGGGGTTTTTAAGTACATCTTAAACTCCTATCATCAATCAGCCTGTGAGGGTTTTCTTGATTGACTATTTTCTCTTAACCCCTAATTTTTGCATAGGATGCCTTTTTTCGGTCTTTACCCTATCAAGGCAACCACTTTTAGTAAGGCTGCTGTTTATCAATTTTTGACCCATAGGGCTATTATTTCTCTTCTTTTTCTCTTTTATTTGTCTTTAACTAGAACCTTTTTAGTCTATCTACGTTCACAGGTTCTTTTAGTTCATTTTTATCGCAATATGTAAGAATAGTAGTGCCCTTTAATAACACTCGCTTTAGAATGAAGGGTCTTTCCCAATTTGGTTTGAACTTTCCTCTCGGATCGGATAGTCCTGGTCTCATTTGCTTGAGGACTAACTCTCCTTCTTTTAGTTTACAATCCTTCACTCTTTTACCAAAGGCACACGCCATCCTTTTCTAGTAAACTTGATTATGATAGTTAGCTCTTAACTACTTCTCATGTAACAAATTCAGCTGTTGGAACCTTTGTTCGACCCAAGCAATTGCAAGAATCTTTGACTCTATTGCCACTCTCAATGATTGTGACTCAACCTCTATTGGAAGCACCGCATATGTCCCATATACCAAGGAAAATGAAGTAGCCCCTATTGAAGTTTGGATTATAGTTCTATACCCCCACAAAGTGAAAGGAAGCTTGTTTGCCTAGTCTTTATAGGTCACAACCATTTTAGCCAAGATCTTTTTGATGTTTTTATTTGCTACTTCGACCACTCTATTGGCTTGTGGTCTGTAGGGAGAAGACTTATGATGTTGAATCTTGTACTTCTATAAGAGAGTCTTTGTTTCTACTTGAAACTTTACACCGTTGTCTAAAACTATATGGTATGGAACCCCATATCTACAAATCAAACTCTTCTCTATGAATCTAGCCATTTCCTTTGCCCCTAACTTCTTAAAAGACTCTGCTTCAATCCATTTTGAGAAGTAATTGATTGACACTATGATAAATCAATGCCCATTTGAAGCTATCAAATGTATCTCTCCCACTATGTAAATCCCCCATGTAGCAAATGGCCAAGGAGATGATAAGCTGTGAAGTTTAGATACTGGCACATGTTTCAGATCTCCATATTATTGGCATTTGTGGCACCCTTGTACGTATTTCAAGCAATCATGATCTATAGTAAGCCAAAAGAACCCTTAGCACATAATCTTTTTGGCTAACTCTAGACCATTTATGTGTGTCCCACACGAATCCACATGTATCTCTTCCATAACCCTTTTTGCTTCTTGTTCCTCTAAGCAATGAAGCTGCAAACCATTCACTTGTCTTTTCTATAGAATCCCCTTTACATTAATAAACTGTGTTGACAACTTTCTCAATACCTTTTTATCCTTGTCCATGGCATCCTTAGGGAACTTTCCACTTTCTAAGTAATTCTAGATGTCATAAAACCATGGCTTGTCTTTTACTTGATCTATTTCTATGATTTGCTCTGTCTCATAACATGGTCTTTCTGAACTTGAAATGATAATTGGTTTCATAATTATCCCTTTTGGATTGTCCCACATGGAAACCAAGGTAGCTAATGCATTAGTTAGATGGTTTTCATCCCTCAAAACATGATGGAAAGTATATATTTCAAATCATCCACTAATTGAGTTCAAATATTCTGCATAAGGCATCAACCTTTCCTCGCGTATGATCCACTCTTCATTTGCTTGATAAACTACTAATGATGAATGCTCAAACACCTCGATAGTTTTAGCACCCAGAGACCACAATGCTTTAAGTCCAAATATGTAGTCTTCGTATTCAACCATGTTATTGGTGACTGTATATCTCGACTTCTTTGCTACCGGTAGCTTTTCTCCTTTAGGGGGTTATTAAAATCACTCATACTCCTGCCCTTTTGTTGTTTATTACTCCATCAAAGTACATCTGCCATCCCTGGACTACAATTGGATTCAAGCTTTCACCTGGGAATTCAAACTTCAACTTCTCACCTTCTAATGGCTGATTGTCTACAAATTTTACAATTGTTCACCCTTTTATGGGCTTT
>CANXYI011136226.1:0-11185 GCA_948208565.1 Hura crepitans | reverse complement strand
ACCCAATGTTTTTTTAATGATTAAATTGGAATCTGCTCATGACACTTAGAGCAAATGCTATGCTAGCTTATGTATATAACATAGCATACATGATAAATCCTATAGTTGATGCATATAGAATCCTACTTATGACATAAAATCTCTTGCATCTTATGACACATAAATTTAGAAAAGGCATTCCGATGCACCATAGGAACAAATCATTTCTTAGAGAGAATTATACTAAACCTTTTTAGCATCTTACCTATGTGACACCCTTATTGGCTTTCTGAAGAAATTTGACAAATGGCATACTTCCCACTTAGTTATCTATCCTTGAATTACCCTAAAGTCCATTCGCTTAACACTTATGAAAAATTCAACTATCATTTCTATTTCATTTAATAGAAAACAAATATTCCCATAACATAATGGTTGTCTGGGTACTATCCCAAAAATTTTCCACCTATATAAAATAATTTCAATGATCATACATCCTAATCTATCAAACTCAAACCTGAATCCTCTAATTATCATAATCACATAAGCCTCTGACCCTATTTCCACTTATAATCAAATTTAAATCAACTAATCATATGAATAAGTATTCATCTCATAAAGGCTATTTATACCAATTTTAATTTTTAGATTACAAAACCATAGTAGCTTCTAAGCACACTGGACACATAACCTACCGCTATTACATGAGTTCCACTATAGTCCCCAAATACATGAAATACAAGTCTTTATTTCCTTTGCTACTACACTGTATATACCTCGAGGCTTGTCTATCACCCTTGCTTACCTGTGCACCAAAACATTGGTTCACTAAGTATAAAACTTAGTGGTGAATTTAATTAATTAAAAGCATGACTCACATATTACATGCAAGCAGTTTAATGTATCCACATTATAAAATTCATGCATGTTAAGGTCAAATGAAGGTTTGTGTTCTTTGGAAACCATTTCTATATTATTTAGATTTCTTAATAAGGTAATTCTATTCAAGTTATTGCACTAATCATATCATGTAGTTTGTGTAGTCATTCAATCCTTACACTAATGTGAACTGAGAACACAATCTTTAATAGTGTTATGAATATTGTATATTTTTCTCATAAGATGTACCATTGACAATTACATGTATATCTATGCATTAATCCCAATTGTTTAACTTCCTTAACTTATTCACACTTACTTTAATTAGGTTTAGGGACATAATATTCATTTAGGTTTAAGTATGATTTCTCTTAGCTCATTGAGGTCAGTTAAATCAGTGTATACTTCTCAATTATATAATTTGGATAATTTTATTCAAATAGTTTATCAATTTTAAAACTTAATGTTTAATTTGAAAATAGGCTTGACTAGGTAGACTACACCTGAATACACTAGACCAAAGAGGAAAATAATAACTGTGCAGTGATCCACATTATGGACCCTGACTGTTGCACCAGCCCATGGTCTACCTCGCAGATTGGTGCAGTGGCCCAATTATGGACCTATGCCACTGCACCAATGTGATCTAATATATCGATAAGGTAGGCTAGCAAAGTGATGGCCTACCTTGCAGACTAGTGTAGTGGCCCAATTATGGACTTGCACCACTGCACTAGCATAATCCAATAATGACAATGAGTGCACTAGTAACATGAGGGTCAGCATAACATACTAGTTTATTTAACAGACTAGTGCAGTGGCCCTTTAGGATCTATGCTACTGAACCAGCATAACTAGATGGATGGCATCATGTGTGTAAAAGCACATAATTATTTATCTAACAGACTAGTACAGTAGCCCTAAAATGGACCTAGAACATTGTACCAACCCTGCTTGAAAATCAAACAGTGTAGCAGCTATTAATCCCTAAGTTGACTAATTAACCCATCTAGTGGGTGTCTAACTAATGGGCCATCTGACTTTCTTTTACTTTCATTTATTTATTGATCATCATTTTATAATATTTAACAATGTTTAATAGTAAGTTATGAATTTATTTCCATAATCAAATTTTGACCCGGACAGTTATAGGCCCGTTTTGGTCCTACCGAACAATTATGGGTATGTTTTCTAAGCTCAATTTAATATAATTTTGTAGGCTTAATTAAGTTCATTTTATTTCATCAATTAAGGCCATATTACATGCAATGTATCAATCATATTCGAGTTAAATCTAGTCTAGTCCTTTTTATAGGATAGCTACAGGTCATGTCTTGTGGTTTCACCATTGTCATAGGCCTATAGCCATTAATTTTTTTCTACTACACTTGTAGGGCTGTAGCTTTGATATTTTAGGCATTTTCTTTTGCCTCAATTCAAAATCAAAAATTCATATGAGTATAAGCCGAAGCCAAATTTACTTACTTTTATAAATAGTCTTTAAGGAAATCTTAAATTTCATCAATATAAAAATACAAAGACTTTAGTCTTTTAATTAAATTTTTTTGCCATTTTAGATCCTTCATGGAACTATTTAATCACTTAGATTTCAATAACACCAAATTAGATTTCAACTCTATTTAGCATAAATCTTCCTTATTATTATTTAACTCTTTTTATACCATATATATTACACACACATACACATTTATTTTAGCATACGTTATGCTTAATATCTCATACTTAACATACCATAGCATTTCTACTTATACACATGAGTCACCTAGTTAATATGAAAGGAACATAACCACCTTTATTTTAGTTACATTGTTCTCACACCTTAAAATTTATGCATCGTGTATATCATATTTATTTTACTCAACCATACTCTTAACCACCTTATATTTATTGTCTAAAGAATATACATCTCATATCCCATACCCATGTGTTGTAAAATTAATAAGCTAACATATGATTACCATTCATTAATTAAAACTATACACCGTAACCATTGTCCCCCTCATGTTTTAGCAACCAAGCATTTCACACACCCCACATTTATGGGTTAAAGTTATTTATCATTTACACATGCTATTATTTGCATGCCATTTCACTTCCAAATATAATTCAACTTACTACCTTAACAACATATAATTATTGCCATCTCAACCATGTTGTTATCATGTATTGATATTAATTGATTCACTTATTTCATTTTTAAATTCCACACACACCTCTCTCTAAACTTTATGTGCTTAATCATTTATAAAACATATTTCTCTAGATCACAAACCTCATAGGCCACCTTTTATTAGTTTACATACATATATCTATGGGATGATTATATACTTTAACTAGATTCCACTCATACCTATAATTCCACCCTATGCATCACATTCATATCTATGACACACACACACCCCCACTATTGTATTCCTTTGATTGCTAAATGATAAAGACATACCTTTCCCTTACACTCATCTCCACTTTTAAGGTAACAAATGCACCTATGTTCCCTAAATTTAGCATTTAATCTACAAGCAAAAATACCATTAAGTTGCTGCCTCACTATCACCCGAGTTATACAACACACTACACATGCACACATGTCACATTTTTTTTATGTAAACATTTGCCTCAACATAACCTAGGCCATACCAGCTCCTCATGCCACACTCTTATGCATAAGCCAGTAACTAGATTCATGCATATATACATACATTGCACACACATAAACTTCATCACTAACATAAGAACCCGAATTCCTCAAGAGAAAAATAATACGTGCGACAAAACAACTTAAACACATAATCTATGCTAGCTCTTTAATATTAATTAGTACCCTTCTATTTATTCCACCCTAATCTAAGTGCTAGAACTTCACATTCTCTATAATGGGAATGCCAAAATTCAATCTTAACAAATCCCCAAGTTATAGCCCAATTTCCAACTATACTAATACATACATACACTTAGTTTAGCCATAACCAAACACAGGTCAATCATGCTTAGTTTCCTCTAAAATTTCACATCCACCCAACACAAGAATACCATAATAGTAAGGAATGGAGGCATGCTCCTAATTAAATTAAATTCACTAACCTACAATAACCCTAATGCCCTTTCTTTATTCCTTTTGTCTTCGGCAATCTAGAATTTTTTCAGCCTTCAAGCTTGGGGGTTCCTTCTCATTCTGCCCTTTATGTTGCCACCACCAGAAATCACCATAGTTAAACACATGCTTAGTTAAGTATGGTGATCAGCTAAGCATGCTTGGGTGGAAGAAATACTCTAAAAATTGGAATAAAAAAAATGAGCCTATTCATTCTGAATTTCAAGTCCTCTATTGGCCATAAAATTCCAAGGGCTTATTCTTAGATTTTTCTTGGAGTCTTCCCTTGGTAATGGTGGTCATGCTTTTCTAGCCTCTATAGTTGCTCACTTTAGGGGATTCATGGTGATTTTGAATAGATCGATTGGCTACACAACTATGAAAATAGGGGAGAAAACTATCCCCAACGTGGATAGCTCCCATAAAGAGGAAATAGCAAATAAGAATAAAATAATAGAGGGGAAATTGGTGGACCAAGGGGCTACTAAAGAGCCAACCACGTTTTCCTACTGTTGGGTGAGTTTTAGGATGCCTCGGGTTGTAACACATGGCCTCCGAGCATCCCAAAACTCGATTTTTCAAATATAGGGGTTGCCAACTTTGGGGATTTTTAAAAAATCACAAAATCATTGAAAAAAATACATCGTTTCTTCCTAATATCCTCATTTGATCCCAATTTCATGCTTGCAAAATTTTGCAGTGAAATTCCATCAGGAAGTTGGCGAATTAAAAATTGAGCATTTCGCAACAATTATTCGATTGCGGCAAAACTTCAGGAATTTTTATACAGCCATTCGGACCACTAAAAATTTTCACGTTTATTTTTGAAATCCTTATTTACCTTTATTTAAAGGCATGCCAAATTTCATAGCCTAATTCCTTTGGGAACTATGCTAGCGCAATTTCGGGGAAAATCGTAGTTCTGTCAGGTTTTCGAAAAAATTTCGAATGACCTAAGAAATTTAAAATTCATTCATCATTGGATTCATTTCAATTTTTAACCTTCAGGGTGTAATATTTTCACATCCATCCAGCTTAACCCCGGTCATTCCTAGCTCGACTTGATCTGGGCCTATAGCCCGCTAGCTTACGGCCTAATTTAATTTATTGGTTTTGATAAATTTTTAATATTGGCCATTTTCACCCTTTTTAAAGCCCTTAAAGTTTATTGAGTAGTGTGCTTTGCCTCGGGATTCGTGAAAGTGACCCGGTATGCCGAGTGCCCTTTTTGAGTTTTAGAGCACTATTCTCAAAGCCTCAATACACAGGCATTACAGTCTATGCATGTAAACTGTGAAAGACCTATTAACCATTTGGAACTATCTCTATGGATACTTATCCCCAATATATAGGTTATTTTACCAAGGTCTTTCATGGAGAATTTCTTAGACAACTAGATGTTAACTAATTGAAGAATTGAGACATTACTGCCCATAAACAATGTGTCATTAACATATAGCATTAGAAAAACAATTGTACTCCTTCTAACATTCTTGTACATATAAGGTTTAACCATCTTAACTATTAAAGGGAACACTTTAACTCCAGTGATTTTACTTTGCTAGGATGTATACATAGCTAGAAGGTTAGATATAGTATAAGATACTTAAAGGTAGTTGAGAGATCAATAGAGGATTCACCACCCTAGATTATAATTGGAAGTTTATCTCACAATTCTAATATATCTTTATTCAATCTCTTATCAAAGAGAAATGCAAATGTGAATGAGATTCATAAAGGCATTTTTGGAATAAATATGTAAATATTAAAATAAACATATTTAGTGATTAGACATACTTAATTAAGCATTGAGCTAACACAAGTCCATATTCAAACCTAAATGAGATAAAGTATGGTGAAAAGAATAATTACACGGTAACTATATATTAGGTCAAACCAGTTGACTTTTCAACACTTAGGTAGCCTTGATGTATGGCTAGACACCTCTAAAGACTTGTAGATAAATGAATAATTAATTGGGAATTAATTATAGGTTCAATAAGATTGAACTATAAGAGTCTTAATTGGACTAAAACTCTAATCATTATGTACTACCAAGGTATTTTGGAAACCTATATGGTCATACACTTAAAGAATTGAAATGATAATAAAAGTAATTGATATTTCAATGATATGAGATATCATTGAAAAGAGAAGAAATAAAGAAGAAAGAGAGAAATTGGGCTTTGAGCCTAGTTAACCTAGTTTGACCTTTTTAAGTGTTAAAAAAGACTTGGGCCTTAGAAGTCTAATTAAGCGTATTATTTTAATCTAATTTTAAATAGACATTTTAAGGTTAAAATGATTATAAATCAAGCTTGGTTGATTTAAACTGAGGCCTAGAAGAACCTTAGAAGAATGCCTTGAAAGGGCCTTAAAGTTTTATATGCATGGACCCTTTTATTAAGCCATGCATAATAGATAAAAAGGGGCCAAATTTATGGTCCTCCTTGAATGAGATTTAGGTCAAATTTTAAGGGTTAAGATCTAACCCAAGGAGGGTTATTTTAGTATAAATATCCTACATAAAATTAGCTAATACAAGTAGCCACCAAATAAATAGAAAATTCACATACACTCCTTATGAATTTTTAGATTCTCTTCTTCTTCTCCCTTTTGAATATCTTACTAGCACCTATATATTTAGTTGTTCTTCACTTTAATTCTTGTGTGTATACCTTAGAAGTGTTTTTTTGGTGAGGTGAGCTTAATATAAGGAATCACCAAGCAACAAATAATGGTAAATTTCTATGCTGCTTAATTTTTCTATTGTCTATCTTTTAATTTATTCATATCCTTATTATATTTGTTTGGTTTTGCACAAAATTTTAATTTTTTGTTATTCTTAACTTGTGTAAAACCAATATTGGTATCGGAGCTAGGTTCTCAACTAATTCAAAATGGTTGAAAAATTCAGTTATGGTTGATTTAAACATAAAATATGATATGATTTTATTAGTTCAATGGTGGCTTTTAATTTTATTTTTGTGATAAAATCTTATTAAAATGAGTAAAATTTATTTGGAATGATATTAAAATTAGATATCTTGATTTTTAATTGGATTAAATTTGTTTTAAAAAGAAAAATATTCTTCTATGCGTGTATGTGGTTTTTCCACATAAAAGATTATGTCATGTTCATATTTTCATGCTTTATGATTTAATTGCTATTTTTTTATTTAATGCAATGTATGATGAATTAAAATAAGGATTTTAATTTTGGCCATATGTTGCATGAAAATTAAATTGATTAATTTGGTAAAATAAGTGAGACATGAATTCATGTTTTTTGAAAGGTCAAAAACTAAAAAGCATAATTATTATGGCATTTGTTTCATTTGTTTTTCAAAAATTCCATAATTGATTTTTCATGAATATGGGATATTTATGATGTTAGTTAAAACTTTGTAAGTGGTAAAAATCATTTTCACATGAATGAGATTCATAAACTTACTTAAGTATTAAGATCATGCACAAGTATTAAGATCATGCACAATTTTGCATCATGTAATGGTAATTTTTGTCAGTTCATTTTGCCATGGGTTTAATGACTCAAAGGGTGATTTGAATTGATAATAGTAATTAATACAGGTCTAGATAGGTGCCAATGGCTACTAGAATTAATCCAAACTCGTTTGGGTTGGTTTCAAGGTCCGAGTTGTAAAAAGTTTTATGGTTCACTTAGAATTTGATTTTTATTAAAGTACAACTTAAAGTTTTTTAATTAAAATTAAAATTCAATATGATTGGTTTTTTTTTTTTGAAAATTTATGATAATTATCATCTTGACTTTAATTAAATTAAATCAAAAGTTGATAAATTAAATTAAATTCAAATAAGATGATTATTGTCATGAAAATTCAAATTATATATGGAATGTGACTCTAGTAGTGTTAAGATTCTAATCTTATTTTAATTTGAATTTCTAATTAGATTAAGACTTTAAATTAACGATAAAGATTAGGCTTTATTCTGATATAATATGGATATTTAAGTAACGATCCAAAAATCCTAACTCTCATGAATAGTACTTTTTCTGAAACCTGAGTTGCACTAATTATACTGACAAGGAGTATTAATTACAAGAGAATTTTGGACAAAGTTTGAAGCCAATCCGAAGTCATTCGGATGGTTAAAAACACTAATTAAAATTTTATGATAGTATCTTATGAATAGTGCCATAAGCAAAACTGAACTGTAAAATAAATAAAAAGTTGCTCAAAATAATCCGAAAATATTACGACCTGATACTCATATATTTTGAATAGTCCAATGGCTTTGGAATCAAAATTTTTTGAGTTCGAGAACTATTTTTACTTAATTTATGGGACAAAAAATATATTAATTTTTTATGTTATTGTTAGAATTTGGGCTTGAGATTTTGAGAGGATTTAGGGCTTGGATTTATGAAATTTTACAGATAGGAATGAGGAAAATTGACTTTTCTATTGGTTATAATAATTTTTTAAAGCAAAGAAAAATTATTTTTTCAAAAAGTATAAAAAGGGAAAAATTCCCTTCCTCCCACACATACACAAAACTTTCCTCCTCTCCTCCTCCATCTCCATTTTCTACCACACTTCTCTCTCTCCCTTTCTCTTGTGGTTTCTTCCTCCATAGAGGGATCCATATTGCGAGGTTACATCTGGAATGACAAGCATTCTGAGATGAGTCTATGGACACTAAAATTGTCTGGAATGGTGGAGTATTTTAGGAGGAAAATTGAGAAGAAAATTGAGGTGAATAGTAACTTTCTCTCTCTCGTGTTTTCTTTTTTCACAAATTTTATTTTTTCATGGGTTTCTAGGGTGTTGTAGAGCACATATCTAGGCTTAAAATATTTTTTGACTTTTAAATTATTTTATATTATTTATCAAAGTTCGTATCCTTTTGTATTCATAGGCAAGACGACAACCTGAGCCTCTTGAGGTAAAGAAAGGGCTTAAGCTAACTTTGAGGGTCCTATATGACCTTGTTTGGTATGTGTAATTACTTTAATTTGGCTAAATTCTTTATTTTAATGCATTATGTGCTTTTACGTCATAATTATAATAAATGGCATTAAATGCTTAAAAATTGAAATAAATATTATAAATGTAATTTATGATATATGGAGTGATAAATGGATGATATGTGATAGTTTAGAATGGTTATAAGGGATAACATTGCAAGAATAATAATTTTAAACATATAAATGCTTTATGCGAGATAAAAATCGATTATGCCGTGTTGTGTGCCGTATGCATAAAGATGTATGCGTATGGTTATTTTATGATTTAAAGCATGTATAATAGATGTAATGGGTACTAGAATGCCATGAATTGACTTGATAAACACATGTACGACATTATGCTAAATTGAAATGATAAATGCGATAATGAGTGTACACATGTTCTTATTAATGTGAAAATGTTATGTGCATATAAATGCAATATGCTACTATTCTTAAGATGGATTTTTGAAGTGCAATGGATATATATGTGTTATATACATATGAAGAGGCAATGTATGATTGTTTGGGTGTTAATATTGGAAAATGCCATGAAATGAACGTTTATATCATTATTTGTGTCTTTATGTGACATATTGAGATGCTGTGTGTTGCAATGCCATTACACCTTAAAAATGAATCCTACGGGTGTAACGAACATCAATAGGCCTAAGTTGGCCAAGTGTATATATGTAGGCCATGCAATGGAGCATTAAGGCCAATGATAATTTTAATGTAATAAATTATTCTAAAATAGTGAAATTGGTTAATTGACATATAATTACATGTTTTATGATGCCTATATAGTTAGACAACCTAGTTTGGATAGGTTTATCCATTAACTAGGGTTGTAGTGGCTGCTAGCATACCTTCAAGTATGAGACATATGGGTCATTGATTTATATATCGACAGGCACAAGAGCCTTCGAGCCTAAGTTTATGTGCTGATGTGCATAAGAGCCTTCGGGCTTAAGATTTAAGTACCTATATAGTATGAGAGCCTTCGGGCCTAAGTGATACATATTTGTAGATGTGAGAGCCTTCGAGCCTAAGTTATGCATCTAAGGATATAGAGAGCCTTTGGGCCTAAGTTACATATCTATGGATGTGGAGAGCCTTGGGGCCTAAGTAATTCTATTATTCAATTTTGGTTAGTTATCTTATTAATATGGGCATAAATTAAACAATTAGAATGGCTTAAAATGCATTAATTAGTTTTATATATATTTGGCACTAATATGTGACATAGGAACATAATGAGAACTAATGACTCAAATTGGCCTTAAGGTGACTAAAAGTGTTTATTATCATTAGTATGACTATTATTGGTGATTATATATGAATACAACTCAAAACATTAACATGAACAGTTATAATGTGCACATATGGGCTTATTTGTGCATAATGGCATTTATTTCAAAAAATAGGTATGTCATTATCCTTTGCAATATATAAGTTCAATATGGCTTTTTACAAGCTGCTATGATATGGCATGATATATACTGTGCCTTATGGTCTATGACTATTTTATGATAATTGTGATTTTTGGCATAAACGATGCTTAAAGATTATAGCTTTATGTATATGATGCATTATGTCAATTAAATGGTGGTTATTTGATATATATATATATATATATATAATGCCTTGGTAACTATGCCATCAAATGTATTATTCATGGTTGAAATGTGACTATTTATATATAAGACTCTAAATATGCATGAATGTGATTTTTAAACCAAAAATGACTTATGTTGCATATAAGTCACTAAAAATGCATGTATGTGATTTTTAAACCCAAAATGGCTTATGTACATATATGAAATGCTATAATTTACCTTTTTACAAGTTAAAGTGATTACACCACTAAGCAAAAGCTTAGTGTATTGCTTGTTTGTGATGCATAGGTAATAGGGTAGTAGATTAGAGCCAAAGCTTTTGCATTCAGGAGACACTAAGATAACCCTTACGTGGGTATTTTTGTATTCTTTTGTAATAGTAGTGATGATGTAAATGTAATGGTTATGTAGTAAGTGTGCTCTTGTGATCCCAGAGGGATTGGGTCTAATCTGCATTTTGCAGTGGGTTTTTATATTAAATATTTTAAATATGGTTTTTACTTTCTATTTCTCATATGTTATGTGATGATTATTAAGTTTGCATGTGAGATTGTTGATTATGGAGAGCCTGAGGCTCACTGTGTTTTTGATGTGATTTGGAGGGAT
>CANXYI011136170.1:0-14022 GCA_948208565.1 Hura crepitans | reverse complement strand
TTAGTAATCTCTTAAATTTTTCTCTTTCCTGGGTAATAGTATCATGAGCAATTACTATATTTTTAGGTTGTTCATTTGTACCAAGATTAAACAGATTAGTTTTAATGCAGTTAATATCAAAGATTCTTATATAATGATCTTTTGGATGCATGCTACCATTAAGAAAAGCATCACACAAATAAGCAAACTCTCTATTCATTGTATGTGAAAGAAAGTTGTTCACCTCAAAGAGGTTAGGCAAATACAATTGATCAATGAACAAATCACTATCTATGTCAAGCACATCTTTAAGTGAAGCCGAGTAGATCTTTTTAATGGTTATAGCTGCTAAAAAGACTTCTTCTATCCACCGAGTTTGCTTCAAATTACTAGATTCCCAGTCTAGGACATTTGTAAAGATCTCAAACCCAGTCTTATAATGACTGTTTACTACTGTAGGCTCTAGAGTCCTATCATAATTTGTTTTCTTCTACTTTGTAAAGTAATTTTCAAGATTGTTCCCCTTCTTTAAGCTACTTTTTAGACTTAGGTCATATCTTAACCCTTTCATATCTTTTTGGCTTTTAAGCTATAAAGGCTCTATTATCCCTTGAAGGTTCTTGTCTAAGCTAGTACCTAGAAAGAAATTCATCTTCTTCATAATTTTGGACACTAGGGGTCCATATAATCTTCATATATTTTAGGGACATGAAACCTATTAAATGGCTAGTTTGCAATAGCCAGTGTGGATACGACATGATCGATCTCAACTTTGATTGTGATAATGTTACCTTTATAAGGGAACTTAATCATTTGGTGCAATGTTGAAGGGACTCTCTAAGCTTGTGAAACTAGGGCCTTCCTAGTAAGACTAAAAATATAGCTCGGATGTCGATGACAGTGAATTCTACTTCATTAATAATGGGCCCTACTTAGACCTTAGTAGCAAAAGATCATTCCACTTATCTCTTTGTATCATTATATGCTTTGATGGTAATGCTGAAGGGCATTAAGTCTTTTTTCTTTATACTAAAACCTACCAAAATCTTGATTGGGCATACATATAATGTTGAGCCATCATTAACCATAGTGCATCTAGTCTTTTTTTTTCATTCACCTTAGCATTAATAAAGAGAGGCTAGTTATGTTCCCTTTCTTTTAGTGGTAGGTCTTCATTTGAGAAAGTTGTGAGCCCAGTCTTACCAGTTTTTATGACTTAGACTTGTTCTTCAGGAGTAGTGATGGTGGATATACCAACTTGCCCCAGGGCATTAACTACCTTTTACCTATGGGCTTGAGAGGACATCAGTAGGTCCCAAATACTGATATGGGCTTACATTTTCTTTAACTATTTAAATACCTTATCATGTTCATTCTCTTCAACTTTGGGTTCTATTTCAGGTAGGATTTGACCATTCTTCTCTACCTTTTCCACTGTTTCTCCCTCGACCCTAACTGGTTCTCTCTTGCCCTCTTCAGGATCCTTATTAGAGGATTCATCCTAGAAATTCTTGCTCTCCCCAACCTTATCTTCACTCTCTTTATCCCAAAAGCTGGTTAAAAGAATGGCTTCACTCTTTCTCAACCCTCACTAATCTTTTGGTTGAATCCATAGATGTCTCTTAACACATATTCTTCATGTAATTGGACTTGAGAAGATAAGAGCTTTGGTGCTTAGGAAGTGCGTTTGAGCTAACTTCTAATTCAGGTATTTACTGAGAGTCAATGAGGTCTTGGATAGCTTTTCTAAGAAGCAAGCAGTTGTCAATGAGGTGACCTATTCTTTGGTGATAGGCACAGTATTGGTCATGCCTATAGTTAGGAGAAAATGGACCATTCTATGGCTATGGTAGGAGAGGTTGCAACTTTCCTTCTTTTATAAGCTTCTTTAAACACCATGATAGTGACTTACCTAAGTTAGAATATTGCTTACCTTGCACTATATGTACATCTACAATTTTGGTAGTGCCCTTAGCATTGTTGCTTGAGTAATTTGGGATAGTTGATCTTTTAAACCCTTTGTTTTAGTAAGTTGCATTTAAATCGATAGCAATATCCTTTAATTATTCCCATATTGTGATACTTTTAGCTGTGAGCCCACTATTCTTGTAATTATTGGCATTTTTTATGGACATTTTAATCTCATCAATGTCTTTGGGCTTGTTTTTCATAATCAATATCTTAGCCCTCCACCTTTCCATATAGTCCAAAAAAGTTTTATTAGGCTTCTCTTTTACAAGCTCTAGATCCTTCAATGTTGCCTTAATATTGGCATTGTTGGAGTATTATTTACTAAATGCCTAGGCTAGCTCGCTCTAATTTTTCTTTACCTATTTCTCTTGGTAATGGTACCAATCTAAAGCCTGTCTCATGAGAGACATACTAAATAGGCTTATGATATACACTTCAGTTAAGTTAGTGGCCCTCATGGCGACCGCATATTGCTTCAAATGAGTCCTTGGGTCAGTTTTACCATCAAATTTGCTCAAATTAGGCATTTTAAACTTATGAGGCATGGATTGATTAGGTCTTAAACTGATATCATACATATTAATATCTTTGCCTCCAAATGACCAGTCTAGTCATAACCTTTATCTTCTTATTCAGTTTTTTGATTTGATCATCTTCAACTACTTTAGGTAGGGGGGAAGGACCTTATTATAGGACTTTTTAACTAAGGGGATTTCCTTATGTGAAAGTTGGTTGTCATTTTCCTTATTACCTCTTTGCCCTTATGAGTGGTTGAGGTCTGATATGCTTCTTTATGTACTCTAGACACGACATTGGTGAAGGCTGCCATCATCTTCTTCTCTATCTCACCCTTAGCCTCCATCAGCATGGGTTTGGTGACAAATTCATCAGTAGACATGATTCCTCTTCTAAGTTAGATTGGTAGTGGTTCATTAGTCTGGCTGAGGTGCTTACCTACTCTTTTCCACTAGGCAATGAATAAGGGATCAATGATGGCTATCAAAACAATTGGTTAGGAATGAGTGAAAATAATGCATGGGATACATGTTCGTGATGCAATAAGGACAGACACATACAAGAAACCTTCCAACCTTATTCCTTCTGCACATGTGGTCAAGCCATTTCTTTCCTAGGTGAAATTACCTAAGCATTATTAGGGGATATATAGGTTTGATCATAGGCTTCCTTAGGCCCAATCAGTCCCTCATATTTAAAGTGCATGCAAAGGTAATTACCTATAACATTTAATCCTTATTTGATGTAAAATTAGGCTGGGTTCATCCTAAAAAAAAGGCACAAAGAACTTGAGCCCACTTCAGACAAGGTTAAATGTAATAGGCCTATATAGCAGTCATAATACAAGTCATAAGCACTTAGGGTCATACAACTTAGTAGAAGTTACTAAGTTTGACTAAATGGGCTTACGGTTCTGTAAAAAAGGCTTATGGCTCCCATAAGTGGGGGTCCTTCCTAACGGGTCTTTCCAATCAAGGATAATAGTGACTAGTTAGTTTATTATTTCATATACCTGAAGGCATGAGGCTTGTGAGTGATGGATATACTAGCAATTCCCCATTCTTGAATAAAAAATGGAGTCATAGTTCACAACACCATCGAAGGTAAAAACGACACAGTTAATATAGAATGTAATATATGGGACTGATTAAAATTAGAATATTAGATGGCATATTATTTAGGCACTTTTGAATTCAATTCTCAATCCCCGGTAGAGTTGCCACTATAGATTTATTATTTTTTATCGAGGATAAGAGCAGTTTATATTTGGAGTCACCACCTAGCTCTACACTAGGACCATTGATCTTTTGCTTAGAAAGGGTTTAGAATTAGATCTTATTAAAGCCTTAACAATATGCCTTCCTTTTATATTCTAAGGTTTATCAATCATGTGTCATGCAAGCAAGCATTTAATTAAAGCATATATTCCACTTTTTCACTTAGAAAAAATAAATTGAAGTATTTAAGAATATACAACAATCATAAGTGTGTATTGACATCTAGAAATTAGGTCATTTATTAGTTATTATTTGACTTTACAATTATCCATAATTCCATAGAATTTAGTGGTAATTACCCAACTCCCATCTCTAGAAGATTGGCCTTTGTTAAAGTACATTTTCCAAGTGACTTTTATTAAGGAAAACTTAAAAACCATTTTGTTTAGGAAACACTAATTAATTAGGTAGAAAACCATTTGATGTGAAGTTAGGCATTTTGGTGTGTAAAACAAATTATTAAGCTACCTATTAGAACCTAAAATAATCAAGATAATTAAAAGGGTACAAAATGAAATGAGAAAACACAAAATATGTAATTAGTCTCGTCTTCACATTATGAGGTTCATGTGGACTTAATATAGCTCTAGTATATGTCCATGTGGACTACTGCACATCAAGATGGTTAGGTCTATGTGGACCTCCTACTTAGCCAAAAGAGTCACTTGTAAACAGCTTAAGGAATATGTTAGAAATAACAAATAATGGTCCATGAGGACTTAAAGAAAAGATAGACTTACTACAACTTATTTGACATAAATGATGAATGAATCATAATGCATGCTTAAAAGGGATTATCACTAGGAAAACTATTGATTTATTAATCATAGAGAACAAATATAACTATATTTACAAAGACTAAGATTACAAACAGATGTCTGTATGGAATGGTCCTTGTGAGAGGGAGTTCGTGAGGATTGCAAAATAGCATGAATACATATAAAGCATGATTATTCATACAGACCACGTTCCTCATTAAAGGGAGTTTGTGCAGACTATATAACAAAACTAACATACACAAAACATGGTCATCTGTATGGCTATGCTCCTTGTGAAAGAGAGTTTATACGGACCATATAATAGTTCCAGCGTACCAATGATACTCATATTAAAGAGCATAATAATCACGTGAAATGACAACATATAAAGGCATCAATATGGCACATGCAATACATAATATGCAATAATTAGGCAAGGTAATATTAAATGTTCACACGGACGTCAAGTTATACACACATCAATATATTTAGTTCATACGGATGTAATCTTGCCTCAAGATAGGTCTGTGCGATTAGAATTAAAATAACAACGTGCCAATAGTCCATTACACATAATAAAATAGTTTAAAATAATGACTTATTCGTACAATCAATGAGGGGATTACATAGAATCACATCCCTTATGACCAATCATGAGAGATCATAGGTCCATATGAACAATATGCACGTATATTATTTGTATAGTAGGAGGCCTTAGATCTTCCCTTATAAAGAAGCTCTTAAACATAATATTGTAGGGTTTTAGAAAGAATGGAATTTTTAGTGTATGCTAAAGTCTAGTAGTGTGAATCCTGCATTGGAGTCCTCTCCTGGACTCTCAGAATAATGAAGATTCTGGCTCTTCAAATTGCCCCCTTTTCTCATACCCAAAAGGGGTATTTATAGGTTTAAAAGGTGGTCTCCTATCTAGAAGTGATAAATTTTTTCTAGGATTGGGAGATGGAATCTGAATAGGAAGTTCTCACTTCTAAAAGCTTTCTATCGATAAGTCTGTGTGGACTTGGGCTACTTAGTTCATGCAGACCTAGGTTATGGATTTTCCTACTAGTCTATAGGCTTTAGGCTAGGTTTTAGGTCATGATTGCATTAGTCCTTGCGGATGTGGGCTTTGATTTGTTAGGCAGACCATAGGCTTTAAGCCAAGTGGAATCTAGGTGGGATTGTAATGACCCAAAAATCTCGACTTTTATGAATAGTACTTTCTCGGGATAAATAGTATTCCTGAGACTTGGGATACACTGAAGCTATCGGATAAAAGTATTAATCATAAAAGAATTTTGGGTAAAGTTTGAAACCAATCAAAAGTTATTGGATTGGTTAAAAATGCTAAGAAACTTTTTACGTCAATGTCTTGTGAATAGTGACTAAGGAAAAGTTGAACCATAAAATATTTTTAAAGTTGCTTAAAAAAATTATAGGACTTATAGAACCTAATACTTAAAAATTCTAATTATCCTAATGGCATAGGAATCAGAATTTTTAGAGGTTAGGAAATATTTCATTTGAATATCGGGTAATATAAAACTGGCGTAATAATTTGATTTTTCACATTTTTTAAGCTTCAATTTTTAGAGGGTTGTAGGAACATAATTAAGTGAATTTTTCAATGGTTAATTGAAGTTAAGTAGAGCTTAAAAAATGAGAAAAAATAAAATAAAAGAGGAGAAAAATTGATAAAAAAATAATTTATTTTGGGAAATTATAAATATGGTTAAAATGCTTAAAATTTGGTCAAACTCTCCTTCTCTCCTCCTCACAAGAAGCTGATGGCTTCTCCTCCCTCTCCCCTTCCATTTTTCTTCTTCAAGCCACTAATCCAAGCTCTATTTGCTTTGATTAGATCAATTCCAGGTGTATCCACATCCCTTAGAGCTTGATAGAAGTGAAAAATTCAAAGGATAATTGGCACTTTGGCTTGATATTTAATAAGGTGAATAGTGGCACTTTTTTCATTTGGGTAAGAATTTTTTATTGCTAATATTTTTCCCTTAATTTAGAGGTGTCCAAGAGTCATTTAATATGGTCATTTGTGATTTTTGGTGTTCATATGAATTTATACAATTTTTTCTAAATCAAATCGATAATAGACAGTTATCGAATCGGAGAGAGCTTGCGATAAGGAAAAACGAAGGCTTAGATGAGCTTTATGGTGCATTTTGGATATGCAAGGTTTGTGTAATCGATCTAATTTGTGCAATTAACACATGCCTTAACTTATACATAATGTATATATGCATGTAATTGTACATAATTAAGGAAATGCATATGTATATGATAAATTGACATATACATTATGACTTTATGGTAAGGTGCAATATATATATATGTAAATGATAGAAGAAAATGTGCAAAGGTGTGTGTTTAAGCATGATGGCCGAATGGCTATGAGGTATATGTGCATGTGTATGTGTGTTATATTGTGATATGTATGTAAATAAGCATGTATTGTTATGGGTTGATATTTTGTGATTCTTGATCATTTGGTATGATAAATTAGGAAGGAATCACAACATGTAGTGTGTGAGCATGGGCTATGGCTAAATGGTTATTAGAGTATACTTATGGGTATATGTCAATTAATGTATGTGATTAAGCATAATTGATGGCTTATGAATGTAATTATACCAAAATAAGCATGAGAGGGATCATAAAGAATTATATATGTATGTATGTATGTGAGAATAGGTGTGTACATGTATTATATATGTGTGTTTGTATGTAATTATGCATCATTATGGTTAAATGCTAAACTTTGTGCATCCATGACAAAATAAGGTGACATACATGTGAAACTTAACATAAAATTAGATAAAAGCATAAATTTATGCTTGGTGTGCCTTGGCCGAATAGGGTGAGTAATTGTGAGTATGAATACTCCTAGATGGAAGTGAATATGGCATGGCATGAAATCATAGCATAAATATGTTAGTGTTGGTGTATGTGAAATGGCCGAATGGTTTATTAACTTTTAATGCATTATAAACTTTAAAGTGAACATGAAATTTGTGATATGTGAACATAAGCATAAAATGAGTTATTGGATGTTAAAGATGAGTATGTAGCATACAACAAGGATATATGCCACATATGAGTGATTATTGCATGTGAACTTATGCTAAATCATTGAAATATGAGAAATAACACAATAATTTCAATTTAACCAAATTGTGATGTTGCCAAAGTTAAAATAAGTTATTTTAAACTTTAATATGATGGTGAAATTAAAAACATGAGAATAACCCATATGAGTAACAACCTAGATATGGATAGGTTGATTGGTCAAATAGGGATAAAAAGTAGCTACTAAAGCACTTTGATACTTAATGTTAGTTTATAGGTCCACTTTTAGTTTTACTTAAAAACCTACATTTCATGATCTTTGGTTTTTATGCGGGTGCAATTGCCATTTAAGCCCCACGGGGCCATTGCATATGTCTATATAGGTACTACTGCCATTTAGTCCAGTAGGGATCACTGTACATCTATGCTGGTGCAAGAATTATTTAGGTCCCAAATGTGGACCACTGCATATAATGATCCTAATATCTATAGGATTATGTTCTCAATAATATAGGTTTTATAAAAACAAACTTATGAACATAAAAAGAGAATAAATGGTCTTTTACACACACTGCACAATTTATGCTATGTGAATGTAAATGATATTGATAGTACATTACTTATATTATGTAAGACTATGAATAGCATGTACCAATGACATGTAGTATATTATATATCAAGGTGCCCATGAATTTGTTAATTCCTTTATGTTAGATGATGTATGTACATGAGATGAATGATATACATTTATTATAAGTATGATTAGTTAATGCATGCATAATTGGAAATGAATATGTATTTATAGAATATTGCAAAAGTTATTTTCATTACGCCATTAAGTAATTTGCTTAGTGAATCATTTTAATTTGTGATATGTATGTAAGGAAGACAATTGAGCCCAAGCCTTGGGACATCCAAAAAAGTAAGAGAAGACTATTATTTTGGTATATTTTGCTATTTGTAATTAAATTATGAAATGTATAGACAATAGAAAGTGCATTCTTATGTTGGATGTAATTTGGGCCTAAACTATAGCATGTTGTAATTGTAACATGTATATGGTTCTGTAACTATATTTTAAACCTTTTAAATTATTTTATGCTTGATTGTTGTCTCTTTCTAAGGTTGAGACTATGTTGATGTTGATGATAGTTTAGAGTGATAAAAAGGATCATAGAGATGAGGAAATGAATGTGAAATATTTTAGAAGTGTTTTTCTTAATTACAGGTTACTATTCAAAATTTGGGATAATGCCTGGTACAACCATTATGGTACCAAAATTTTGGCGCGAGGATTCCTAGTTTTTTGAATATGTAACTTGATTTTGAAAAGTTTTTCAAAACTCATATTTTATGTGTTAATCAAGTATGAATAGATGTCTAAAATGACATTAAATGTGTTAAGATCATATACTTAGTCGTGTTTGGCGACCGATCGATGATCAAACCAGGTAAGGGGTGTCATATTTAGTGGTATCAGAGTTATGGTTTAGGTGATCTTAGGCAATATAAGAGTGTTGTAGGAGTCAAGTCTATACATAACATAATTTAATGGCACTAAGGCTTATCAATTGTTCTTACGCCTATAGTTAAGATGAGTGCACCATGAGAATAAGAGGAAGGATAGGCTTTTATGTTCATGGAATAAGAGTTTAATAGAGTGGCTTCTTTGTCTAGAGTGCTGTTAGAAAAGTATCATCCATAGGCTAGGCTCTACTAGCATTTTTACAAGAGATGCTATAGCTGTTATGACAAACTATAGCCACTGCTCCACCCCTAACACCACAATAGTGGGACATTCTTTTAGCTTTCTAAAAGACTTATCTAAAGAGAGTTAAGATAATGGGAGCTGAGGATTTCAAGGGAAAAGGGGAAGTGGATTTTGAAATAGTAAAATATTGGTTACACCACATAGAAAAGATAATGAAGTAGATGCATTATACACTGGCAGAGAAAGTTATCTATGCCACCTCTTTACTTTAAGAATAAGCCTCAAAATGGTGGGATTATCTAATAGAATACAAGATAGAAGATGAGTTGACTTGGAACTTTATCTTGAAAGAGTTTTACAAGAAATACATACCTAAAGATTATCTGGATGATAGAAGGTAGAAGTTTATGGACCTCAGACAGGAGCAAAAGTCTATAGGGGAGTATGAAAAGGACTTCTCTATGCTTAGCTGCTATGCTAAAGACACTATTTCTATCACATCCATATAGTTATTAAATTCATGTCTAATTAATGGGAATTGTAGGTGTTTGGGTTTTAAGGAAACAATTGGAATGAGGGAAGTGACTTAGCTAACTAGAATCAAGAAATTTGTAAATATAAGGAAGGTAGATAGTGCAATTACAAAATAATAATAATAATAATAATAATAATAATAATGAAATGAAAATAAAATCAAATAATATAAACCGTGAGAACTACTAAAAGTTTTGAGGGAAGTCATTGGAAATATAGGCATCACTAAAAACTAAGGAAAGATAATAAAACAAAAACGGAAAAAGGGCAATTAGGAGGAGGAGGGCTTGAGATTTAAATTTATAGCAAGGAAATTAAGATAATAGCTACAAGACCGGTAGCAGTGGATTGGAGTAGACGATTCTGGGTAAGTAAGCCTACAGTATTGTGTTTTTCTTACTAGTAAGATGTTATTTCTAGAATGAGCTAAGAAATTGGGATGGTGTAATTGAGAATTTTTATTGTTGCTGTGTTAGGGCATTTTATTGCCATAGCAAAGTAGTGTTGCTGCTAGCACATAGAGCATAACAATTGCGACTACTATATGTGGACAATAGATGCTACAGCCAAATATCTACACTGAATAGGAGTGACAATAAGGAGGGGAAACAGTAGGGCTGAGCAAGGTGAAGTAGTAAAACTACAACAACAAGACAGCACTATTGTAGCTACACCAAAGTGTAGCAGTTATGGCTACTAATTATAGGCCTCGAGTACTAAAATGGTTGCCATGGTGAGTTGCTTCGAATACAATTTTGTTGTATAAAGAAAGAAATATTAAAAAAATAAATTCTACTAGTAGTATAAAATAGTGATGTAGAGGGGCAAATAATGAGCAGCGAAGGAGGAAGTCTAAAGAACTATTATGGATTAAAGAAAATTCTAATCTATTGGTAGTAGTAGCCATGACAAAAACTACTATAATTATAGTTTCCCTGAACAACTTTAGCAGTAAATAGATTTATCAATTGCAAGAGTAATAATGAAAAGAAAGATTAAGGGGAAAGGGCATTTTTGTGGGAGAATAGAGATTAAAAATAAATTAAATGGTTTTATTAATTATTTCCAACATAATATTGACTATGTGAAGGTAGAATCTAAACGGAGTTATGTTACAGGAATGAAAAGTGAAGGCAAAATGAGACCGAGTGCTGACAAAAGAAAAGTGGGAGTGCGAGCTAGATTGGGCACGGACCCGACACTAAATTTAGGGTATGTACTCTCTATGCTTTAATTTCACTGGTAAATTTAATGGTTTAACCATTAAGTTTACAATTTAAAGGTGAGCTGCATTTGGCATGTCTTATAAATACACTTAAATAGCATAATAGATAAATATGTGTAGATTTAACTTATATTCAACCTTACCAATTGTGTTCATTCTTGATACTTATATGCTTGTTAACTCAAAATAAATGTCAGGTATGAGAACAGTACATCATTTTAATGGTAAGTAAAGAGTTTAAAACTAGTGTTAGCAATTATAAAATGGTTACATGTACAATCTTCTCAATATACTAGCCTTATAAATACCAGGGTCACCTTTAGTTACTTAGTACAAATCGATGCATTATTAAGAACTTACATAATAAGCGCAAATGTAAATTTTCGGTAGCATAGAAAAGGCAGGATAAATACAACTTATAGATGTAGATAAAATTACTCTAAGAGGTCATTTCATACTTGAAATAAAGATATGTTAATAGCTATATAAAGAGCAGGTATTAGGCATAATAAAACACTTCAATATGAGTTAACAGTAGTGTACCTACTAGAGTCAACCACATTAGAAAATACAGTGAATGAAATAAATTAACACCTAGTCCTAGAGGGGGTATTATATAGATCTGCAACACTTTATAGGTTATTACTCATACTATGTTAATGGTTTGTAGTGATAGTGGTTGAGGCCATAAATAGTTATCAATTTATAATTAATCATCAGCTCATCAACTTGTAATAACTAGTTATCAGCTCGATTACCTTTTCCCAAGACTATCTTAGGGTGCATTACCTTTGGCTCTAGATAACCTTAAATGAATCTACTCTAGTGCAAAATTAGAGCTTCTAAGTTAAGTATAACAAAAATATATAATAGGCTAATCTAGGTGAAATATACACACAACTTGTGCATCATATGACAATAGAGTATATAGAATATGATATAATCGTACTTAATTACATTACTTAAACTTCATGTAGTGCACCTAAGCATAGAACTTATAGGATAAATTCAGTTCATCGTAGTCAGAACATTACAAGCATTAGTAATACATGGCCAAAAACAAGTGAATTGGCTAACATTTGCATGAAGGTTAAATCCATGGGTCAGCAATGATAAATACATTTATATCCATTTCACTCAATTTTATTATACCATATATCAATTACATGTTTTAAATTGCTATCCAAATACACTTTTGAATGGTGAGATATAGTTTTGTGGGAGTATTGCTGAACGTATAACTCAGTGTAATGTTTTTGTGCAGGTTGCATAGACTAAGGGACAAATAGTGGATGTTCAATGTTGGCTAGGCATTTAGAGAGTGAGCATCAAGTTCCTAAGCAAATAAGAAGTTTGTGGATATCAAACTCCCTTTTTTCTTTATTGTGTCTTGTGTATTATTTGTATGTACAAACAATAATAGAAGAATGTATATCTTAGAATCTATCATTAGATATATAAGGCATTGAGTGCTTCTCCTTCATAAGTACTTCATATATAGATGTAAACTTTGAAAGCAGGGATATAAATTTTGAGACATAAAAATCTTGTGAGTGAAATTGGAGTTAGTTAATGGGGGAAGTTTTGTCAGATTTCCCTTTTTCCTTAAGCATAAGAAAAAACCCAAGCATAATTTTTTTAGTAGGCTTTTAGGCTTTAGTTACCCTTATGGTTTAATTTTGAGTGGGTTTTTATAGTATGGTATTTGAGACAGTTTATAGTTTTAAGCTGGTATTATCTGTACGTGCTAAGTTACACAATTAAATTATGCTTAAGTTTTGATGCTTGCATTTATGTAATTTAATAGTTTAATGTTGTAGGAAGATGTACTTAGAGACACCACAAGCTCCTAGGCTGTATAACGGAGAAGAAGAAGAGGGTAGCCATGTTCCCTCCCTAATTCCACCTCTGGCAGTTGATCTGCATCTAGCTTTAGGCTAAGAAGCCCTATACCAGTATATTATAGAGATTTTTTAGGCAGGTGGTAGGAACTATACCTCAGGCAGCACCACTTATACTGAAAACCCTGGAATTTTAAATAATGTAATATCCGAACATTTTGGGTTATGCACAGTATTTCAAAAATTCAGAGTATTATAATTTGGCAAACTAAAAGGATTATTTTTAATTTATATAGTAATTAAGAGACAGAATTATAGTTTAGAATTTAAGCAATAAATCAAAGTGCTCGGGAATATTATTATCCGATATTTTTAATCTAATATTTTAAAAGATTAAATATATCAAGATTGGAAATAATATTATGTCCCAAGAAAAATTGTGAAACAATTTTTAAACATTAAAGGAAAATTATATATATATATATATATATATGTATGTATGTATGTATGTATGTATATATGTATGGAAGAAGGAATCAAAATAAATAGATAATAACGATAAGGAGTAAAAAGGAAGTTTGGCAAATAAAAAGGAAGGGGACAATAAAGAGGTGAAAATGGCAAAAAGAGAAAAGGAAAAAAAGGAAGAAAATAAAAGAGATAAGGAGAGAGCTACCTGTTTTTAGTAATAGTTGTTGTGGATGCTCGATGAAGATGGTGACGATGGAGAATAGCGGTTGAGCATCGGAGAGAGAGAGAGAGAGGTGACGATGGTGGGGTTACTACCATTAGAGAAAATAGGATAAAGAACGGCATACAATAGTGCATTAAAGTAGAAGCAGTAATAGTCAATGTTGGCAGTAGGAGGCAACAATTAACCACCACTATTATAGTGTTGGAGCAGTTTTTTATCATAGTAGTGTAGTGCTATTACTAGTGCACCAAGGCATAGCAACTGCAGCTACCAGCAGTAAGTAGTAGATGCTGCGACAATAGTTACAACAGGGAAGCTACTGCAAAACACGGAGGGAAAGTAGTAACACTTTAGGTTATCTGGACACTAAGGAGAAGGGCATAATAATTTTAGTGAGCATAGAGTTATGGTTGAAATTAGAGGAAAAAAAGAATG